>CAUYRH010120138.1:0-12376 GCA_963574655.1 Perodicticus potto
TTGTGGCGGGTGCCTGTAGTCCCAGCTACTTGGGAGGCGGAGGCAGGAGACTCGCTTGAGCCCTGGAATTGGAGGTTGCTGTGAGCTGTGACGCCACGGCATTCTATCCAGGGTGACAGCTTGAGGCTCTGTCTCAAAAAATAAAATAAAATAAAATATGTTTGTTGTTGGTTTTTTTTTTTTTTTTTTTGTAGAGACAGAGTCTCACTCTATCACCCTCAGTAGAGTGCTATGACGTCACAGCTCACAGCAACCTCCAGCTCTTGAGCTTAGGCGATTCTCTTGCCTCAGCCTCCCGAGTAGCTGGGATCACAGGCGCCCGCCACAACGTCCAGCTATTTTTTGATGCAGTTTGGTCGGGGCTGGGTTTGAACCTGCCACCCTCGGTATATGGGGCCAGCGTCCTACTCGCTGAGCCACAGGTGCCACCCTAAAACATGTTTTTTTTTTTTTTTTAGAGACAGAGTCTCACTTTGTCACCCTCGGTAGAGTGCCATGGCACACAGCTCACAGCAACCCCCAGCTCTTGGGCTTAGATGATTCTCTTGCCTCAGCCTCCCGAGTAGCTGGGACTACAGGCACCCGCTATAATGCCCAGCTATTTTTGTCATTGCAGTTTGGCCAGGGGCTGGGTTCGAAACTGTCACCCTCGGTATATGGGACCAGAGCCCTACTCACTGAGCCACAGGCACCGCCCTAAAACATGTTTTTAAATAGGTGATTTCTTTTTTTTTTTTTTTTTTTTTGCAGTTTTTGGCCAGGGCTGGGTTTGAATCCGCCACCTTTGGCATATGGTGCCAGCGCCCTACTGAAAATAGGTGATTTCTTTGTGAGTAGTACAGACATAAAGAATCAATGTGAAGGGCTCTGCTTAAGCCCAAGAATTTGAAGTTGCTGTAGCTGTGACACCACAGCACCCTACTGAGGGTGACATAAACTCTGTCTAAAAAAAAAAAAAAAAGAATCACTGTGAAGAATTCAATAATCCAAATATTTGTTGAGCACCCATACAGCACAGATAGGGAGGCAGGAAGAGTAAGACATAAATAATAAGTAAATTATACCCCATGGACAGTATGTGAGAAGGTGGGAAGCACTCTGATGATAAAATTTTAAAACAGGATTAAGGGGGTCTTATGGTTTGGGGGGTGAAGACACTAATTTCTTTTTTTTTTGAGACAGAGCCTCAAGCTGTCACCCTGGATAGAGTGCCATGGCACCACAGCTCACAGCAACCTCCAATTCCTGGGCTCAAGCGAGTCTCTTGCCTCTGCCTCCCAAGTAGCTGGGACTACAGGCACTTGCCACAGTGCCCGGCCATTTTTTGGTTGCAGCCATCATTGTTGTTTGGCTGGCCTGGGCTGGATTCAAACCCGCCAGCTCAGGTGTACGTGGCTGGCGCCTTAGCCCGTTGAGCCACAGGCGCTGAGCCGAAGACACTAATTTCAAAAGGGTGATGGGTTGTTGAGAATATTAAGAGGGAGTCAGCCATTTTAGCCATATATGAAGTTACCCTCATAAGGTGGGGAGGGAATATTCCAAGTAGAAAAAGCAACTACTGGAAAAGTCCTAAGACGAGAATCCATCTGGCACATCTGAATAGCCTCCCTGCTCTAGTGCAGAAAGGGAAAATACAGACAGACCCAAGCTATGATGGGTCAATTCACAGTTTTTTGACTTCATAATGGTACAAACACAACAAGCATTCAGTAGAAAATGTACTTCAAGTACCCATACATTCTGTTTTTTACTTACAGTATGGTATTCAACAAATCACATAAAATATTCAACACATAAATAGGCTTTATGTTAGATGATTTTGCCCAACTTTAGGCTAATGTAAGTAATCTGAGCACATTCAAGGAAGGCTACACTAGCCATGATGTTTAGTAGAATGATGTATTAAATGCATTTTTCAACTTGATATTTTCAATGTCCCATATTTATCAGGACAAACGCCATCATAAGTCAGGAGCATCTGTAGTAGACAGTGAGATCAAAGAGGTATCAGGGCTGCATCAGCTGGGGCTTGCAGGCCTCTGTAAGGACTCTAGCTGTTATTCTGAGGGACAGAGGCAACCACTGTAGACTTCTGAGCAGACTCATCACATAATCTGACTTCTCTTTTAGAAGGATCATTTTGGCTACTGAGAATAGATTGAAAGGATGTAAGGGTGGGACCAGGGGGACCATTTAGGAAGTTGGCAGCCACTCAAGTGATAAATTTGGGGAGGGCACTGTTAGGCTATTAGGGTGGCAGCCATGGAGGCGGCTATGAGAAGTTAGATTCTGGAAATTTTTGTAAAGCAAAGATTCATCCTGATTCATCCTGATGAACTGAATGTGGGATATATGAAAAAAAGGAGTCAGTACATTAAGGCATTAAGACTAGGATAAGCTCACCATGGCATGTAAAAGTGGCTCACAGAGGGTTTGAATTTGTTAATTCATTTTGGAGCACCTGAAAAAGGCTAAGGTGATGTTTGTAGCTATTTGTAAATGATCCTTCTAATTGTAAAAGTACTTCATTCCATCGTTAGAGAACTTGTAACAAGTTAAAGTCACAGCTACCAAGGGAACACCACAACACAAAACCACAATACTATATTGTATCTGATTATCATTCTATAATGAAAAATGTAGACAAGTTGTTTTTAAAAAGTAACTCTTAAAGTTCTATACCTGTGACAATTATAAGAGGGACTTTAACAAATGCAATCAGTATACCCTAATTCTTTGTACCCTCAATGAATCCCAAACAATAAAACAATAAAAATAAAAATACATACAAAAAAAATTTTTTTTAGGTTCTATACCTGTTCCTGAATCAGACATCCAAGAATTTGGAGTTTCATCTGGCTTACTGAGGTAAAAAGCAGGAGGATGTGGAACAGCAGCAAAATCAGACTATAAGAAAGAAATGACAACTAAAAATCATTAGGCACAAACTATTGACATAGAGAAACCTTCAGAGGGTTCATGAAGTTAGAAAAGCCTTGTTTCCCCATGGTTACAAGAACGCAAAACCATAGGAATTAACTGTGAAGTATATTCTTTTCTTGTGGAATTTATAAAGTTTATCTTTTGAAAATTATTCTCTGTGGAGTTGGAAGGAGAAAATTGGGGGCAAGTGTTAAGGAATTCAGACCTAAAATGTACTATATTTATAATCTGTCATCTACTTTAAAAAAATTGGTGTGTAGAATTAAAGTCATTTAGTATAAAAATTCGCAAACATATAAAAACCAAACAATTCATTTTTATCATTACAACTACCATAAGTCAAATTAACTCTGAAAACCACAAATAATAGACTCCTTCTTATATACAACTGGTCATTAGTCCTAGAAAAGGCTGAAAAGGCTGAAAAGGCTTACGTGGCTCAACGCCCGTAGCTCAATAGTTAGCGCACTGGCCACATAACTGAGGCTGATGGGTTCAAACCCGGCCCAGGCCTGCCAAACAACAATGACAACTAAAACAAAAAGCTAGCCAGGCGTTGTGGTGGGAGCCTGTAGCCCCAACTACTTGGGAGGCTGAGGCAAGAGAATTGCTTGAGCCCAAGAGTTTGAGATTGCTGTGAGCTGTGATGCAATAGCACTCTACCGAGGGTGACACAGTAAGACTGTGTCTCTAAAAAAACAAAACAGGGGGCGGCGCCTGTGGCTCAGTAGGAGTAGGGCACCGGCCCCATATGCTGGAGGTGGCGGATTCAAACCCAGCACCGGCTAAAAATTGCAAGAAAAAATCCACAAAACAAAACAGGGAGGTGCCTGTGGCTCAAAGGAATAGGGCACTGGCCCCATATACCGGATGGAAGTGGTGGGTTCAAACCTGGCTGGCCAAAAACTTCAAAAATAATAATAAAAATTGAAATTAAAAATAAGGGCAGCACTGGTGGCTCAGTGGGTAGGGCGCCAGCTCCATATACCGAGGGTGGCAGATTCAAACCCAGCCCCGGCCAAACTGCAACAAAAAATAGCCAAGCATTGCTGCGGGCGCCTGTGATCCCAGCTACTTGGGAGGCTGAGGCAAAAGAATCGCCTAAGCCCAGGAATTGGAAGTTGCTACAAGCTGTGTGATGCCACGGCACTCTACCGAGGGCGGTAAAGTGAGACTCTGTCTCTACAAAAATAATAATAATAAAAATAAAAAACTCCTAGGCTTACACAATTCTCTTGCCTTAACCTCCCAAGTAGCTAGGACTACAGGCACCCACCACGATGCCCAGCTAATTTTTTTGTTGTTGCATTTGTCATTGTTGTTGCATTTGTCTCTGTTGTTTCAGCTGGCTAAGGCCAGGTTCGAACCCACCAGCCTTAGTGTATGTTGCTGGCACCCTACCCACTGAACTACGGGCGCTGCCAAACAAACTTTTAATTCCTCTTAAAAGCATGCAAGTTGTGCAGGGCACTGAGGCTCAGGCCTGTAATCCTAACACTCTGGGAGTCTGAGACTGGTGGATTGCTTGAACTTATGAGCTCAAGACCAGCATATACAAGAGCAAGACCCTGTCTCTAAAAATAGCTGGGCATTGTGGCAAGTGCTTTAGTCACAGCTACTCATGAAGGTGAGGCAAAGTAAACACTTGAGCCTAAGAGTTTAAGGTTGCTATGAGCTATGACGCCACGGCACTCAACCCAGGGTGACAAAGTGAGACTCTGCCGCAAAAGAAAAAAAAAAAAAAAACAGCTCAGCGCCTATAGCTCAGTGGCTAGGGCACCAGCCATATACACTGGAGCTGGTGGGTTCAAACCCAGCCCAGGCCTTCTGAACAACCATGACAATTACAACAACAACAACAAAAAATAGCTGGGCATTGCGGTGGGCACCTATAGTCCCAGCTACTTGGGAGGCTGAGGCAGGAGAATAGCTTAAGCCCAAGAGTTTGAGGTTGCTATGAGCTGTGACGCCACAGTACTCTACCAAGGGCAACATAAACTCTGTCTCAAAAAAAAAGCATGCAAGTTGTATAAATCCACTACAAAAGTAAAAACATACTGAGAAGAAAACATTTTACTTACCAAGAGTGGGGATTAATGCATCAGCCTTGTTAGGCACCACTTAGTCAATTTTATTAAGAGAAATCGCTAACTCATCTTTTGTCTGTTAATAAAACTCCTACCTGTTTGTATTCATGTCAGTACTTGAGGACAGCTAAAGGTGACTGCAGGTAAAGGTGACTGGAGAAGTCTAAGTCAAATAATCCCTATTTTGTCCTCATCCTGATTCTGAAGTGCAAATTCAATGCTCTTGGGTGACAGACACAGTGGGCTGGAGCTGCTTACCTTACAGAGCTGCCTGCTACATTTTTCTGGGCAAACAAGGCATCCACTAAAGGAAACAGGCCCAGCTTTTAATGAAAAATCAAAATAGGGTGCAACGAAAAGCTCTTCTAGAGCGGCACCCCTAGCTCAGTGGGTAGGGCACCGGCCACATACACCGGGTGTTTTGACGGGTTCAAACTTGGCTTGGGCCAGCTAAACAACAAAGACAACTGCAACAAAAAATAGCCAGGCGTTGTGACGGGCACCTGTAGTCCCAGCTACTTGGGAGGCTGAGGCAAGAGAATCCCTTAAGCCCAAGAGTTTGAGGTTGCTGTGAGCTGTGATGCTCCGGTATTCTACCAAGGGCAACAAAAGCTCTTCTACATGTGTAAACTCTCTTAGCCCACGAAGGTGGCTTATGCCAAAAAAGGACCTTAATTAGTTTCAGTAACAGTCTACCAGCCCATCTGAAAAACCTCCACCAAGTCCTTCCGCCTGTGAAATGTGAAAGTCAAGTCTAAGACAAAGATCCAAAGAAACAAAGAGCAACTTGAGCTTTAGAAAACTCCTTTGCTAAACAATATACAATTTCGAGATGTACTTCAAATTAGCTGTTACCCAAAATAAACTACCAAGTATAAAAAGAAAACTGGATCAGACGAGAATTCTGATAACAACCATTCCCTGCTTTACAATGAAACTAAGAACAATGAGAAAAGAAAAAGGAGGAAATAAAGGGGAAAGTTCTACCTTTTGTGAATCCAGAATTATGAAGGAAAGAAATGCATTTCAGGAATGCTATCTCTGATTCACTAACTACCACCAGCTCAAAATCATTTAAAGCTCAGAAATCTCAAACACATTTGATTTTCTCTAATGATTTAATACCAAATATATTATTTACCTAAAAGATGGAAAAATAAAACTTGTCCAGAAGATGATTAAAGAAAGAAAAACACTAAGAGGGAATATTGTCTCTTCTACTCTACCCTCCTTATCACGAGAAGCAGAAGATGCTACCAAAAGGGTATTTCTCAGACCACGCAGCAGCAGATCTGACCCTCCACTGAACAGAGGAGAAAAATTAGGCCAGGTCAGCAGTTTCCAGACTTTGCTGCACATCAAAATCACCTGAGAAGCTTTAAAATGCCTGCTATACAGATTATCCCTCACTCTGAAGAATTCAGAACACCTGGGACTGGCAGCCAGGATAAGTGGATTTTTAAGTCTCCTCAGGTGACTCTAATTGTGTGGCAAAGTTTGGGGACCACTGGGCTACGTCAAAGCCTTATCCAGTTGCAAACAACAAAAGACAGCAAGAAAACCGTGAATGAATCCACCAAGTATACAACCACAAATTCAAAGTTATTCAGACATGGAAAAGTTTTCAGAGTTTCAATTCTAATTTACCCTCAGTAAAAACAGAAGAAAAGAAACTACTACGAAAAGTCTCCCTTTATGCCAACCTATTCCAATGAAAAAAAGCAATTTTTACCCCAGCCTCCAAATGTTTTTATGCTATCATAACAAAAAAAGATATATATGCTTTGATAGCATACAGGGTCAAAAAACAGAACTACCAACATAGTACACTAAAAGGGTTTTCTAGAACAGAACTAGCCACATAGCACTAAAGAGAATTCCTAGGCCACAGAAGATTCATGTAGCTTCATTTACATTCACCTCCTTCCTCCTCAACACAAGTCTGAAAAAGTTCAAAGAATGGCAAACCTAAATATCACAAATTGAAGAAAGAAAATTTATTGAAATAAAAAATAAATAATGCCTTATAAGGCTGAGGGATTACCTTCTTAAGACTTCGTTAACAGACCTTTTTCACAGGATGATAGACTGTTACAGACGATGGAGACATGGTCAGTTTCCAGAGGTATCTAGTTTGTAGAGAGATCTGACTGCAATTTCCATGTTTTCTATTAAACAATGCTCTGACAATTTGGTCCAGTAAGTACCATAAAGATGTATTAAGACAATTAAGTTTCTTACAATTTAGATTATAAATTCAGAATTGTCCAAATTTTAACTTTTTTTGTTTTTAAACAGAGTGACTCCATTGACCAGGCTGCAGTGCAGTGGTGTCAGCCTATCTCACACCAACGTAAAATTCCTGAGTTGAAGAGATCCTCCTGCCTCAACCTCCTAAGTAGCTGAGACTACAGGTGCCCATCACAACACCTGGCTAATTTTTTCTATTTTTAGTAGAGATAGAGTCTCCCTTTTGCTCAGGCTGGTCTCAACCTCCTGAGCACGAATGATCTCCCACCTTAGCCTCCCAGAATGCTAGGATTACTGACCTGTGCCACGACATCTGACCTCAACTATATTTATAAAGGCTTTTTTTTTTTTTTTTGTAGAGACAGAGTCTCACTTTGTCACCCTCGGCAGCATGCCCTGGCGTCACATAGCTCATAGCAACCTCCATCTCCTGGGCTTAGGCGATTCTCTTGCCTCAGCCACCTGAGTGGCTAGGACTACAGGCACCCGCCACAACGCCCTGCAATTTTTTGGTTGCAGTTTGACTGGGGCCAGGTTTGAACCTGCCACCCTCAGCATATGGGGCTGGCACCCTACCGACTGAGCCACAGGCGCCGCCCTTTTTTTTTTTTTTTTTTTTTTTGAGACAGCCTCAAGCTGTTGCCCTGGGTAGAATGCTGTGGTGTCAGAGCTCACAGCAACCTCAAACTCTTGGGCTTAAGGGATTCTCTTGCCTCAGCCTCGCAAGTAGCTGGGGCTACAGGTGCCCGCCACAACACTCAGCTATTTTTTTATTGCAAGTTGACATTGTTGTTTAGCAGGCCCAGGCTGGGTTCAAACCTGCCAGTCTCAGTGTATGTGGCTGGCGCCCTGACCGCTGAGCTACGGGCGCCGAGTCTATAAAGGCATCTTAAAGTCTTCAATACATACAGTATTACTTCTTAAAACCTGATGGTAATAAAAGTGATTTGAAAGATTTTTAAAAAACAATTAAATAGATTACTCCCTGGCAATGTAAATATTTGCAGTACAAAGAGAAATAGTACCTTTATAAACAATTCACTTCTTATAGTATTTTATCCATCATTAGCTTTGATTTCCAGCCTACCAAAGAAGCAACACTTACAGCAAATCATTATTTCCAACCCTTTGGGAAACGAAAAGAAAGACTTGTAAATATATAAATTAACAATACAGGGCGGTGCCTGTGGCTCAGTGGGTAGGGCGCCGGCCCCATATACCAAGGGTGGCAGGTTTAAACCCAGCCCCAGCCAAACTGCAACAGACAAAAAAAAAATAGTCAGGTGTTGTGGCGGGTGCCCGTAGTCCCAGCTACTTGGGAGGCTGAGGCAAAAGAATCGCCTAAGCCCAGGAGTTGGAGGTTGCCTTGAGCTTTGACGCCAAGGTACTCTATTGAGGGCAATAAAGTGAGACTTTGTCTCTTAAAATAAAAAAAAAAAAAATTTAACAATACAAAAGAAAGGGGAAGACCAGGTCTGGTGGCTCATACCAGTAATCCTAACACCCTGGGATGCCAAGTCAGGTGGATTGTTTCAGCTCAGGAGGTAGAGACCAGTCTGAGCAAGAGTAAGACCCCTTCTCTATAGCCGGGCGTTGTGGCAGGTGCCTGTAGTCCCAGCTACTCGGGAGACTGAAGCAAGGAATTGCCTAAGACCAGGAGTTGGAGGTTGCTGTGAGCTGTGTGATGCCACAGTACTCACCGAGGGCGATAAAGTGAGACCCTGTCTCCACACACACAAAAAAAAGACCCCCTTCTCTACTAAAAATAGAAAATCAAGCAGGGCACCTTGGCGAGTGTCTATCTGTATTCCCAGCTACTGGGGAGGCTGAGGCAGGAAGATCACTTGAGCCCAAGAGCTTGAGATTGCCGCGAGCTACAATAATGCCACAGCACTCTATCTAATGCCACACAGTCTCAAAAAAAAAAAAAAAAAAAGGGAGAAACTATTGTTGATAAGTATGTAGTAAACCCAACTTAATCATCAGTAGCAGAAGCATGCCAGAAGAAAAGTGACTTATCACCTACTCTCTCAATTGGTGGTTTCTTGTTTTGTTCATTTCCTTGTTTAGATCTTGAACACTCATCTTCTATATGTGCTTTCTTTGGTTGGTTCTGCTTCAGCTTTTGTGCCCATGATGTTATAGATTTGCTATTCAAAAAGAAAAACCAAATGACTTAGATGACTTGGTTTAAATGACCATTATGACTTAAATGTCATAATTCACATATAAAGCTAAATACCAATAGATCCTTTGCCAGTAGAAAATGAACTTGAACTCATTTTTCTATTTCTTATTATCAAAGGCAACGTAAACAAAAAGACTATTCAAGACCAGCCTAAGCAACGTAGCGGGACCCGTCTCTATAAAAATTTTGAAAATTAGCCCAGTGTGGTGATATATACCTGTAGTCCAAGCTATAGTGGGGCTAAAGCCAGAGGACCACTGGAGCTCAGGAGCCTGAGGCTGCAGCGAGCTGTGATCATACCACTACACTCCAGCCCAAGAGAAAGAGCAAGATTCCACCTCTAAAACTTAAAAAAAAAAAAGACTAACAGTAATTCACAGCACATACCATCTATAGTCATAGAATAGAAAAAAAAGATCACATTTGTCCCCTCCAAGTGCTAAATCTCTCTCTACAGACTGGACGCAGTGGCTCATGACTGTAATCCTAGCACTCTGGGAGGCAGAGGTGGGTGGATTACCTGAGCTCATGGGTTTCAGACCAGCCTGAGCAAGAGCCAGACCCTGTCTCTACTGTTTCTAAAAATAGCTGGGCTTTGTGGCAGGCACCTGTAGTCCCAGCTACTTGGGAGGCTGAGGCAAGAGGACCACTTGAGCCCGAGTTTGAGGTTGCTGTGAGCTATGACGCCATAGCACTCTACCAAGGGTGACAAAGTGAGCCTCTGTCTCAAATAAATAAATCTCCATAGTAAAAGTATTATTTATTGACATAAATATTTATACTTGGAAAATAAGATTTGTGTTACTATAGCTAAATACCTTATTTTTGGTTACACATTTCAAAGAAACAAAACTTTAAAAGATTTAAATAAAGTTTTATAATAAACTACGAAACTTTAAAGATTTGTGTTTTACAAACATTGAGCCACAGTTTACGAAAAAGCCTACGTCATCAATCATCAAAATATCATTAAGTCTCCAAAAATTCTTCTTATGCATAAAAAAGCATAAAATTAATTATGCTTATATATATATTTTTGGTTACAAATTATGTGAACATGTTTGACAAAATTCCCCTATTGATACAGAACTGTTCTCTAACTTCTGGTATATTTGTAGTGACTAGAAAGTAAAGGTATTACCCACTTTAAGAGTATAGTCTCAGAGCTGGACGCAGTGACTCACTCCTATAATCGTAGTTCTTTGTGAGGTCGACACAGATGGATTTCCTGAGCTCACAGGTTTGAGACCAGCCTGAGCCAGAGTGAGACCTCATCTCTAAAAACTAGCCAGGCCCTGGAGCCAGTAAGTGTAGTCCCAGCTACTCGGGAGGCTAAGGCAAGACTCAAGCCCAAGAGTTTGAGGCTGCTGTGAGCTATGAGACCACAGCACTCTACCAAGGGCGACAAAGTGAGCCTCTGTCTCACCAAAAAAAAAAAAAAAAAAAAAAGAGTGTAGTCTCAGCCATGTGTGGTGGCTCACACCTGCAATCCTAGCCCTCTGGGAGGCTGCAGGTAGATCGTCTGAGCTTAGGAGTTTGAGAGCAATCTGAGCAAAGTGAGACCCTATCTCTACTGAAAATTTTAAAAAACTAGCGGGCATTGTGGCAGGCACCTATAGTTCCAGGAGGGAAGCTGAGGCAAGAGGATGGCTTGAGCCCAAGAGTTTGAGATTGCTGTGAGCTATGACGCCACAGCACTCTATCCAGGGAAACTCAAGAGTTTAGTAGTTTTGTTTGTTTGTTTGTTTTGAGACAGAGTCTCACTTTGTTGCCCTCAGTAGAGTGCCATGGCGTCATAGCTCATAGCAACCTCAAACTCTTGGGGTCAAGTGATTCTCTTCCCTTAGCCTCCCAGAGTGCTAGGATTATAGGTGTGAGCCATGGTGCCCAGCCTAGACTTTTAATTTTTTTGTTTTTTGAGGCAGAGTCTCAATGTGTTGTCTAGGCTGGTCTTGAATGATCCTCCCACCTCAGGACCCAAGTAGCTAGGACTAAAGGCACATCCTACTGTGTCCTGGAAAAGACTTTGACTTTTTTTTCCTTTTTTTCTGTTACAGATAGAAGAGTCTTGCCACATATGTCCAGCCAAGACTAATTTCATGGCAAAACTGATAAATGTTCTAATACTTCTATTATAATACAACTAAAAAGAACTCTATTTTCTAGATTATAAATGTCATGAATGGGCCAGGCACAATGGCTCATGCCTGTAATCCTAGCACTTTAAGAGGCCAAGGGAAGTGGACCAGTTGAGGTCAGGAGTTTGAGACCAGCATGACAAAGAGCGAGACCCCATCTCTACACAAAAATAGGAAAAGTGTAGATTGTAAGAGGGACGTTACCTAACAAATGCAATCAGTGTAACATGGTTTCTTGTACCTTCAATGAATTCCCAACAATAAAAAAAAAATAGGAAAAGTGTAGTCAGGGGGGAAAAGTGTAGTCCCAGCTACTTAGGAGGCTGAGGCAGAAAGGTCACTTAAGTCCAGGTGTTTGAGGTTGCATGAGCTATGATGGTGCCACTGCCCTCCAGCCCAGGCAACAGAGTGAAAGACTATTCAAAAAAAAGTAATAAACAAGTAAAACTCCCTTCAATGGAGAAATTCTACTTACCTATTTGTTTTTCCACTATATACTTCAGAAATCTTATTTTCACCAAAAAAATTATGTTCAAATTCACCAGAACAAATAGAAATATCTTCCTTTAAACGTGCACCAAACTCTTCAGTAGTCTGTATATAAAAACTCTTGTTTTTCATACCATCTGCAAGTGAATCTGGCTGCACCATAGGTGCTACATATGGTCCTTTAGAAACATCTTTGTGCTCCATGAACTCTTTAGGGTCTTTGGGTTTGTATGTATTTAATTCTGAGATACAAAAGGTACCATATCCACTGCTCACTGAAC
>CAUYRH010120139.1:0-29005 GCA_963574655.1 Perodicticus potto
TACATGTATACCATGGAATATTATGCAGCCTTAAAGAAAGATGGAGACTTTACCTCTTTCATGTTTACATGGATGGAGCTGGAACATATTGTTCTTAGCAAAGTATCTCAAGAATGGAAGAAAAAGTATCCAATGTACTCAGCCCTACTATGAAGCTAATTTATAGCTTTCCTATGAAGGCTATAATGCAATTATAGCATAAGAATATGGGGAAAATGGTGACGTAGGAGAGGGGAAGGGAGAACATGGGTGGCGGGAGGGTAAATGGTGGGGCCACACCTGTGGTGCATCTTAGACGGGTTCAGACAAAACTTACTAAATGCAGAATACAAATGTCTTCATATAATAACTAAGAAAATGACATGATGGCTATGTCAAACAGTTTGATGAAAATGTTTCAGATTGTATAGGAAACCAGAACATTGTACCTCTTGATTGCACTAATGTACTCAGCTATGATTCAACAATAAAAAAATAAAATAAATAAAAATAAATAAATAAATAAATAAAAATTACCTGTGATCTCTACCTCCAAAAAAGAGCTGTGTTAATCTCTGACCAAACGCTCTCAAAGTCTATATGTCTTCCTAAAAGAATATTAAGGTAGTTCTTTAGGCAGATGAAATCATTAAAAGAGGCAAGCATAGAAATTAAGAAAAAATATTTGTAGTAAATGTAAGCCTAAAAGAATATTAACCATATAAAAGAAATATAATGTTTTAGGTTTATATATGTAATATATATATTTATGTTTCTAAAGTCATTGCATTGTCTGAGAAATGGTAAAATTTTAGTTTATATTAGACTTTCATTAGTTAAGAGTGTCATAATCTGTAGGTTAAATGTTAATATGTCAAGAAATGGGATAGTAGTAAATATAGTGAAAAAATAATTACTAATAAGCTGATGGGTGATGAATTTAATAAACAAAAACAAAAGAAGACTTAGAAGGAGAAAAATGCACATAGAAAATACAAAATAAAATTGAAATAGTCATTTTAAACACAGATATGTCAGTAAATACATAAAATGTAAAGGAGCTAAAATTAAAATTAAAATTAAAATACTCCAACAGACACTAACCTGAAGGCTCCTTATGAGAGAAATATTTTCAAGACTAAAATTCATGAAAGTTTTTAAAAAGGTGATGACTTGTCCAGTGGCTCACACCTGTAATCCTAGCACTTTGGGAGGCTGAGGCAGGTCATTTGAACTCAGGAAGATACCAGCCTGAGCAAGAGCAAGACTCTGTCTCTTTGAAAAATAGAAAAATTATTCGGGCATTGTAGTGTACTCCTCTAGTCCCAGCTACTCAGAGAATGAGGCAGGAGGATCCCTTGAAACCATGAGTTTGAGGTTGCAGTGAGATGATGCCACAACACTGTAGCCTGGGCAACAGAATGAGATTCCGTTTCACCAAAAAGGGATAAAAAATTACTGAGTAACATTAAAAGCAACTTTTGAAGCAACACTATTATCAGATAAAGTAGAATCAAAGGCAAGGCATGTTATCATAGATCAAAGAGATATTTCATAATGATAAAATGATCAAGCTTCTAGGAAAATATAATGATTCTTTATTTGTACACATCTAATAACATAGCCTCAAAATACATAATGCAAAATTTCACTCAACTGTGATGAGAAATAGGCAGTTTCATAATTATATTGAAAGATTTTAAAACAACTCCCAAGCAACTGATATGACAAGCAGGCAAATCAGTAGGGTTATAAAAGAATTAAAAATCATGACTAAACCACTTAATCTAATTGACAAATATAGTATATCAAGCCCTTCAATTGCAGAATAAAGCTTGAAGAAAAGGGAGCTTATTTGGATTACTGTAATTTATTATGACAGGGAAGTCTGGGTTTAGATCTTTCAGATTATCATTGGACCCATTCTTTAAGATGAAATGCAATATGGCGGTAATTTTTTTTTCCTAGCTCAGTTCTGCTTTATTTTGCATATTTGATATCATTTTCTCCTGGGAAAAAAACACCGACTTCTTAAAACGTAAAAATATGGATGCCAGTTACTCGTAAGTAGCCAGTGATTTTTGTGTGGGGATTTTGAACCTGCACCTCACTGAATTTTTATAAGCTCTGACAGTTCACCAATGATGTAAATTGATGTATATTTAGGTTTTCTTTTCTTTCTTTTCTTTTTTTTCATTATCCTTTTTTTCTTTTTTTCTTTTGTTTGAGACAGCGTCTCACTCTTTTGCCCTGGGCAGTGTGCCCTGGCATCATAGCTCACAGCAACCTCAAACTCTTGGGTTCCAGCAATCCCCCTGCCTCAGCCCACTAAGTAGCTTAGACTATAGGCCCTGGCCACATGCCCAGAGAGTTTTTGCTTTGTTTTGTTTTTGTTTGTTTGTTTTAAATTAGTATGAAGGTACAAATTTTTAGGTTACATTTTCAATTCTAAGGTAAAGTTCACGTTGTAGTTGAGCTCTTCACCCCTGGAGGTGTGCTGAACACCCTCACATTTTGCACATTAGATGAGAACCCACCAGTTGCCCTTCCTCTTTTCTCTCACTCCTTCCTCTCCCTTCTCTCTCCTCTACCCTCCTTCTTGCTAGATTAAATTTGTATTTTATCATTATTGTGAGATAATTTATATGTTTATATATTTATAATTTATATATTTGTTTCATTTTAGTATTGACTACACCAAATATATGTATTTTTCCTTTCTTAAGATACTTTATTAAGAGAAGATTATTTCAACTCCAGGTAAACATCAAAGATGTAAAGTCTCCATCTTTTCATATTGCTGAATAGTATTCCATGGTATACATACACCACAGTTTGTTAATCCATTCCTAGGTTGATTGGCGTTTGTGTTGCTTCCAAGACTTTCCAATTATGGAGTGAGCTGCAATAAACATTCTGGTATAAATGTCTTCTTTGGTAAAAAGATGTGTTCTTCTGGGTAGATAACTAGTAATGGAATTGTGGGATCAAATAGAAGGTGGACTTTTAGTTCTTTAAGAATTCTCCATATTTCTTTCCATAAATGTTGTAATAGTTTGCATTCCCACCAGCAGTGTGGAAGTGTTCCCTTCATTCCATGTCAACACCACTATCTGCAGCTTTGGGATTTCTTGATGTGGGCTAATCTCACCAGAGTTAGGTGATATCTCAGAGTGGTTTTGATTTTCATTTCTCTGATAATTAGAGAGAATGAGCATTTTTTTATGTGTTTGCTGCCATTTGTCTGTCTTCTTCAGAGAATTTTCTGTTCACGTCTCTTGCCCACAAAGAAATGGGGTTGTTTGCTTTTTTTTTTTTTTTTTTTAATTAATTTGAGTTCTCTGTAGATTCTAGATATCTCCAGCTATTTTTTTCTATTTTTAGTAAGACAGGATCTCACCCTTGCTCAGGCTGGTCTGAAGCTCCTGAGCTCAGGCACTCCCTCACCTCAGCCTCCCAGAGAGTGGGCACTGAAGGCATAAGAAGGCGTGAGCCATCATGCCCTGCCTGGGTTTTCTTCACGTACTCATTTTGATCCTTCATTTGCCGCACCTGTGTGTTCCAACCTACACTATCAGTTTTCTTTGTCTCCTTTGGACAGTTTGTACCCTTCTTGCCCTCTGGCATTAAATATTTCCTCCTCTTATTCCTTTTATATTTTGTTGCCAGCAAATTTAAACACATAGTTGGTATTGCTACTTTCTCCTGTGGGAGCTACACCACTGTGTTTACCCTTTTCTCGTGCCACCAGTTACAGTTAGGTCTGAATGTGCTTTTGGATTCTATGATTGCCTGGATATGAGATATTGTTCACACTAATGAAACGTACTTTTCCTCCAGGAGCAGAAAAACAACAATGCTCCTGGGCCTTCACCAATGTCCCTCCTAAGCCCAGAGTGTATCTCCCTTTAGCTAGAACTAAGTCGATTACTCTAATATTCAATAAACTGCCCTGAACTTCCACAGTCACTTACCTTAACTAAAAGATTTCATTGATTTGTTTTTGCATGGTTACCTTTTATTCAGGAGTATGACTTTGTTATTTTCTCTAAAATGACCTTGATACAGTTCACCTGCTGGTTGATTAAACTTCAACGGAAGTTTAAACAATGGCACAACAGCTAATCCTGTGACCCAGCTTCTGAGAATTTAACAGAAAAGTGTGAAATAAAGATGCAAAGATAAATCTATCCGTAGTTTATAATTGCACAAAAGGAATAAAAACAACCCAGAAGCAACTAAATGTCCAACATTAAAAATCCAGTTACATAAATTGTAAAGCATCTATACAATTAAATATTACATAACCTTTAAAAGTTATTTTCCATACCAATAATTAAGAACACAGAAAGTTGTTCAGGTCAATAGATAAAGTTATCAGTTGTCTATTCCAGAATTACTCCCAGGTTAGGGAGCAAAAGTTGGGATTAGATAGCATTTCTTGCTCTAAAGATAGAAGCAAAACAGAGCCCAAAGAAGAAAACCAGAAAGGATCTTGAGAGAAACTGCAGACAAAGTATAGGAAATTCAAAAGATTTTTCTATTTTCTAACTTTTCTAGGCCAATATCAGTCTTTACACAGTGTCTTATATATTAATAATCTTTAATAGTAATTATTTTTTATAGAAGAACTTCCTCATGGCCACTCGACAGGTTCAGAACTTCACCATATTCAAATTCTCCGCTTTGTCACATCAAAGACTCAACCCAGGACCTTACCAAGCTCAGGGATAAGATGAGCTTGTTTTAGCAGTGTATTCAGTCTATAACCCTCTTCGCTAACCTATCACCATGGCTCAATTTTTGTAAGCACTCTTGCTAACCAGTGTAAGTTTACTGCTGAATCAAAGAACATAACACAACACTCTTCCTTTGATTTACCCCCAGTCAACAGGTGAAGTTGGGATATATCTAATGTTAGAGCCAAAATGACTGAGTTCTCTCAAAGCAACATAAATTACTTATACCACCCTCTACAGAAAGGCACATGATATAACTGCACAAGGTAAAGAAAAGCAAGTCAGGAGAGACTGCAAAAGCAAGGAAGAACAAACTCATTTGACTCTGGGACCTTCTTACTCACTGGGATTCTAGAAGCTGAAACTGAGAGCCATGCCTAGATTAGGTGCTATGGCTGCAGAGAAGAAAAAAGAAAAAAAAACCAGGAATAAAAATGGAAATGATAATACTGCAAAGTAAAGGCATCTAAAGTCCTCAGAATGTAAAGAAGGAAAAAAGAAACCCAGGGACCAAGAAAGCTCTCAGGCCATTTGGTTACATCTTGGAATGTCCATGAGATCCAGACTTTCTTGGAAGAATGGGGATTTTTTGAAAATGAAGTGTGCTTTAGAGGATGAAGAAAAACAAAATCTGGCAAAAGCAATTGCCCAATTTCTCAAGCAACAGGACATAAAGAAAAATGGACCATTTGTCTGTCTTTTTCAGAGAAGGCTCTGTTCATGTCTCTTGCCCAGCAGTAGATGAGATTCTTTGCTCTTTTTTTGTTGACTAATTTGAGTTGTCTGTAGATTCTAGTTATCACTTCTTTGCCAGGTTCATAAAATGCAAATATCTTTTCCCATTCTGAAGGTTATCTATTTATTTTAATTATTGTGTTCCTTAGCTATGAAGAGTTTTTCAGCTTAATTAAGTCCCATATGTTTAATTTTGTTGTTGTTGTGATTGTCACTAAGTCTGCTCATCATCCCTAATCATCAGAGAAACACAAATCAAAACCACCCTGAGATATGATCTAACCCCTTGAGAATAGACCACATCACAAAGTCTCAAAGCTTCAGATGCTAATGTCAATGTGGAGAGAAGGGAACACTTTTACACTGTTGGTTGGACTGCAAACCAATACAGCTTCTTTAGTCAGAAGTATGGAGAATCCTCAAAGAATTCAAAATACACCTTTCATTTGATCTCACAATCCCATTACTAAGCATCTACCCAGAAGAAGAAAAAAAGCATTTCATCATAAGGACATTGGCACTAGATTGTTTATCACAGTTCAGTTTATAATTGCCAAAATGTGGAAATAACCTAAATGCCCATCAACCCAGGAACGAATTAGTAAACTGTGGTATATGTATACCATTGAATACTATTCAGCCATAGAAAAGATGGAAACCTTACATTTTTTGTATTAACCTGGATGGAGTTGAAACACATTCTTCTTAGTAAAGTATCACAAGAATGGAAAAGCAATTATCCAGTGTACTCAATGCTAGTATGAAGCCAGGAGATGATTGAATACACACCCACATGAGAGAAAAGCTCAATCCAATTCAAGATGGGAGGAGGGAGAAAAAGGGAGGGGAAAGGGGAAGTGGAGGGGACTGGTGTGCTTCCATTTAATGTGCACAATGTGGGGATGCACCCACACCTCCTGAAAGCGGGACACAACTACAAGAGGGGCTATATCTAACAAATGCAAACATGGTAACCTAATTCTTTGTACCCTAATTCTAAATTAACCCTGAAGTAAAAAACAAAAGAAAAGCTAGCAACAGTGTCTCCAGATGATGATAAGTTTACAAGGTCAGTACTGGATTATTCATGAGGCCTCATGCAGTATCTTGAGATATAACTAGGAGGCCAATCATGTCTTAGATCCTCCCTGTGCAGAAACTGGCAACCTTCTACTTCCCCGTACCAGTTCCAGGTTGGTGGCATCTTTGTACCCTTTCAGGATACAGGAGCTGCTGTGGCCTCCCCCATCTGTGATTTTCATGCAGAATCCTCAGGCACCTTGATGGAACCCTTGTGTTCCATGCTCAGCTCCATCTCCATTTCTTGCCTTTTGCGTGGTGGTCTTCAGCCCCCAGCAGCAGTGGGGATCCAGATCTCAAACTAAAAGAAATTTTGCACCTTGATCCTTTGGATCCTGACTATACATGAGGGACACAAATGTTGCAAAGCTTCGTAGTTGTAACTCCTTCTCTTCCCCAAACCTATTGAAATGAAAATAAAATGTGTGTTGGCAGAAAAAGAAAAGAAAGGAAAAGAAACAAAGGAAGGAAGAAAGGAAAGAAAGAAGGGAAGGAAGGGATGGAGGGAGGGAAGGGAAGGGAGGAAAGTCGGGTCTGAAAATACACAGTCAGCATAACTCAGGGTGATTTTTTAAATATTTAATTTATTATTTTTCAGTTTGGAATGCTTCACTTATTTGCATGTAATCCCCTCATAGGGGCTGTAGTAGTAATCTCTGTATTGCTCCAATGTCAGTATATGTGCCACCAAAGCGAGAATGAACCAGGAGGTTTTGCAGTTGATTTTCACGGGTTTTATCTTCTGCTTAAGGATAAGAGAGGCACAGGCAAGTTAGTGCCTTTCCTGAGACACATCCAAAGGAAAGATTTGCTGTAGACTTCCCAACTTGTTTATACCTGTTGCTCTTCATGCCCATACATATAGAAAATTTGGAAATCCAGTGTCCCACTGTCCTCTTGTGTATTTATCAAGCTAGTTCTGGAACATGATTATTCAGTAATCGCTTAACATCTTATTAAAGCACATCTTTGAAATGGTCAAATTTAAACAAATTATTTCCATTAGTTTCAAGACATCAACAGAAAATACAAGTAGAACAAACATGGAGATATATTTGGAGGGTGAGTTTTAGAAGACTTCCAAAACTAGCTGGGTAGCATGTTAATTTCTGCCACTGCAGATGCCTCTACATATTTGAGTCATTCCCATTATACGACACCAGATACCCATGCTAACCTACCTAAGATGAATGTGGCAAAAATGTTTAAGAAAACAATCACTGTAGCTTTAACTGTGTTAACTCCTTTGTTCATTCTACTCACATTCTTAAGTTGTGTTTTCTAAGGAGGTAGCTAATTTCTACAAGGTTCTAGTCTTTTATTCTCCATTCACATTCCTGAGTGAAAATCCCTCTGAGTGCTCATCTATTATATAATTCTGTGTAATTAAATCTTTAATTTATTATCCAGCAAGGAGTTTTTATTTGCTGAGCACAAAATTGTAACCAATAAATTATAATCAACAAATGCACTTGTGCCTTCACCTCTTTGCCTTCTATCTGGTCATCACCTTAAAGATTATGAGCAAATTTATCTTACACTGTCCATCTTCCCATATCCCATCATCAAGACTTGTAGAATTTTATTAAGCTAAATAATGTAGGAATCAGGATGTTCTTCATCTGAACAGATTAGTTTTAAGATTCATGGGCTTGATGTTCCTACTTAGTCATCCCACCATTCAAGCTTCAAACACTTTACCAGTTTGTCTGAGTCTAGCAATGCAGAACACCCACACTCACAACAGGTCATATGAAGGGAGTATATTACTTACGAACAGGCAGCAAAAGACAATAGAAACCGAGGGTTCATTGTCACCCAGTCCCCCAATGCTCAGGAAAGCTATCCCAAAATTACAGAGTCTCATCTGCATGTGCCCTGCCTTAACTGCATCTGAGGAACCTCAGAAAGGTACCCACCCTGGGTTTTATACAGTAAGGTCCCAGACTGTGTGGGCTAAAGCACTGAAGACATCCTATCCTAGAGAGGGGAGAGAGACTGGAACAGAGCTTCGCTGTTCTGGCTACTCCCCTGCTGTCTCAATACATTGCATTCTCAGCTCACTCTGTGGTTATTCTTGAGAACTATAAAAAAGAGAGTGGGGAGAGCTGAGTCATTTCAAGATTAGTTCAAGGTCACTCAGAAAACTGGCCTTCAACTACCACCTATAAGTGTATTTGATGTGATTTATTTCTTTGTAAGAGTAGGTGCACTTTTTTATCTCATTCATTTCACTGCTGACTGCATTTATAACTCATACTACAGACTCTCATGATTGAGAATAAAATTAGTAGCCTACCTGGCGAGTTCTTTTAGTCATTACAACTGTGGGCTTTCCTTACACTGTCCTCAGAGACAACAACAATATATACATTTTTACCATATTTCTTAGAATGCATTAGTCATACTTTCCTCCTTTTAAAATTTTATGTTTAAATAAACCCACTTTGCATGGCCAAACTCCACTACTTTCCTGAAGTGTAGAACTTAGTAAACAAGTTTGTTTTCATTTGTTTCACACCCTCATGTTCTCGATCATACTCTTTTTCCTTGCCAGCTGAGTTCCTATTCACAGCTCAGTTACCAAGTCATGCATTTTCCTCCTCACTATTAAAGCTGAGTTATTCACTTCATGTAGTCTTAAACATTCATTTGTATGAGTTGGATAAGGCATCTTCCCTAATGTATTATAAACTTGGAGAACATGGATTTCTTCTTATTCTGCTCTGCCTTTTTTTGCACATCTACTACACTATGTGACACAGATGTGATTATCCATAAATGTTTGTGAAAGGTGAATAGATGCAGTATTCTGAAGCTGTTCAAGACCCCAGATCTAGAAGAACAGCTAGATCAGAAGTTTGGAGACTTCTTACTAGTTCACTGACAGGAAGTGCTAAGGATCAGGACTAAACTCAGGATTTATCTTGAACTTGATGAATATGGGTATTCAGCCTATGCTAATCTATGCCTGTCCTAGTTCTACATTGCAAGGTTTCCTTTTCCCAGTGGGACACAAAGATATAAATTTATGGAAGAGGGCGACACCTGTGGCTCAGCAAGTAGGGTGCCGGGCCCGTGTACCGACGGTGGCGGGTTTAAACCTGGCCCTGGCCAAACTGCAACCAACAAAGAGCTGGGCATTGTGGCGGGTGCCTGTAGTCCCAGCTACTCGGGAGGTTGAGGCAAGAGAATCGCCTAAGCCTAAGAACTGGAGGTTGCTGTGAGCTGTGACATGGCACTCTACTGAGGGTGATAAAATGAGACTCTGTCTCTAAAAAAAATAAAAATAAAAATAAAAAATTTATGGAAGAGAGTGGACTAGTCAAAAATAGAGACTCTAATTTCTGACCAGGTCTGGCACAGAGTGTGTTCTGAATAAATATTTGACAATTTAATTATATTCCCATAGGGTAATTAAGATGCCTAACAGTCCTTGATACATGACAAGAAGTTTGAACAGCAAAGTAACACAGAAACATTTGGATGCTATCTGAGCCAAAGAAGTTTTTTCCAAATTTCTATATTGCTACTAAATAATTCATTTTTAAAAATAATAGTTTTATAAAAGAAGAACAAGAAAATAATACATTTTTCCTGTGAAACAATAAAATAAATACCAGTTGCGATTTTCAGTTCCAAATTGAGCTTACACTAGTAAAACACTACTTACTAGGCAATAAACTCATTGGCTAACCTTGAAAACCAAGTTAATGCTAAACAATGAGTTTATTACCTTCTACTAGTCTTTCTCTAGTGGCCAATAGGATGAGAATTTCATTTGAAATTTTAAAATCATAACTCCTTATCCCAGATGTGTCACACCTCAAAACCAACTGTGACCCAAGCTTCCAGTGCACTAATTGCCCACAACAGGTGAAATTTTTAAGCACACTTATGGTCCCAAACCTGAGGAGCTAAAAGAGTCCAAAAGAGCAATTAGAAAGACAAAAAAGGCATTTTAACATAATTAAATGCTTGCCACCAACTGAAAAAACTTTTAATAGGAAAAACGCTAGAAAGATGAATTTTGTATCTGGATTTGGTATAGTATTGTGTGCTGACGTAACCTACAATATTCTTAAAATGAAGACTAAGTATTTTAAGTGTAAAACATTCAGTTATTCCCACGAATGCATAAACATTTTTTGATAAATTTATTCTTTTTATAATTCTTTCTATGAAACAACCAATGTGCCCTTCCTTCCCCAGCACCGATAAGCAGCTGTCTAGGTTAGCAGCTGAGCTTATGTGAATAATTCACTTCATTAGTTTCTCTTCCTCTTTTTTCCTCTTCCTCCTTAACTTTTCTAGACTTCCCCGATGTGGACCTGCTGATATTTCATTCAGAAATTTCTTTTTGTGTCCTCCATGCAGATTGTATAAGAAACTTGATGTGGCTAACCAGGAGATGTGTTGCCCCACCGGACTGAGTGAAGGAGACAGGAGAAAGAGCGTGGTAGGACTCAGCAAGCTCCTGACGAGAGACATGTCTACAGATTCTTGTAGGAGCTCAGAATTCAATCAGAAACATCAGGGATATTTTTCTATGCATCTGAAGTTCTGAATGGGAAACTAAATGTCTTGGCATACAAGTGATGTTCTTGCAATTCCTTTCACGTTATGGAGAGGATAGAAAAAAAAGAGGATACGGGACAATGAAAAGATGATTGTGCAGAAAAATTTTGAGGGAACACTATTTGCTTTTTTAGGCTAGGACATGAAAGTAAAATGTGAGTGGAAGGAAAATTATGTATATACACATATAAAAGAGAAAAGAAAAAAAGGTAAAGTGCTTTTTTAAAAGAAGAGTTAAGAGAAAAGAAATAAATTAAACCAAGAAAAGCATTGGGTGAAGATAAAGGCTAAACAGGCTAGCTGCCTTTGCTGTCACTGCTACCATAGACCACAGACTTTCCAGAAAAGAAAAATCATGTGGATCAGTCTTTCATCATACAAACCACAATCCTGGCAAAAGAGCAAGATAGAGTAGTGTTGGGGAAACTTCAGTAAGTTGCACAATTAAATCAACAGCTATGAACACATCTACTAAATTCAGAAAACACAAAAATGTACTTTGTTTTTATACTGGAAAAAGCTTACTGCCAATGGATAGAGAAAGCAACAAAAGAACAACTCAGAATATGATTTTTTTAAAAAAAGGAGAATAATAATAATAGCAGCAGCTATTTTGTGTTGACCTCTTGCTGCCTAGGAGATACTGTGCTAGCCCCTTTTGGTACATTTTCTTTATTAATCCTCAAATTCCTCTACATGTCAGGCACTGGTTCCTGGTAAATGTATTTTACACATGGAGAAAAACTCAAAAATAACAATTTACGTTAGTTTATACACATTGTTAGATCAAGGCTATGTTCCAGATCTACCTGACTTTAAGTCTCTGTTCTAAAACATTATGCTATACAAAAAAGGGAGAAAAAAGTGTTTAATGAAGTAAGAACAGAAGGAACATTTGGAAGAAAGTGGCAATACTATTGTAGAATTTGTTCTGGCCAAAGAACACAGTAATGAACATGTTCTTTAAAGTAGAGAGGAAAGTAGACCCTTCTTGGAAGACGTAGCTACATGAAGAGAGGACAAATTACCCAATATAAGGTTTTCAACTTAACACAAGCATCATCCTGTATTTATAGATAAACTTCAAGGAAAAATGGACTGTCTACAATTGGAATAAAAATGCATTCTAATGGCACAGGCCCATCTCAGATAGACAGTTATGTATACACAATTCCAATTTTCATAAAAAGTAGTAGATGTTGTGGGTATGTACACAATATCCATCAAGCTCCCATCTTTTCCCAAGTTTTTACAGACAATTAATTTGGTTAGTACTGACCATCCTCAGTTTTAAGAATAGGTTATGATTGAAATACGTAAATTAGAGGAATTCCATTATCCTTGACTTGGTGATTCATGATGGCACAGCATGTTACCATGTCTCCTAGATCATCCAACCAGCAAGGATTTGTGTTTGGGGATTTAGACGGAGAGAGGAGTTCTTTTTCTTTGGCTAGTACGGTGAATGACAGTGTGACTCTGAATACAAGCAGCTATTTTGCTACCATGAGGGACGCTAAATTAAGGGGGAAGCTGATACATGGAAAGAAGACAGAATTGAGAGAACTACAGAATGAATAGTCTTGATCAAATTATTCCTGAATCACACATTTCCTCTTCACTTTTGTAGTTACTTACACCAACAAACTGCCTTTGCTTAAACCAATTAATTATTTTATTAATTCAGTCCAATGCACCAATATATAGTGTTAAGAAATCAAACTCAACACTATTCTACATGTCAAAAAATCAAGTTTATGTTTCATAATGTCAACTCTTTCCTCTTGGATTGATATTCCTACTTAAACTGTTTTTTAGGAAATAATAATTAGACACTTCTTACCACACAAAGTGTTTTTTGTATCACATAAATATCAGACATCCTAGCCAAGAATAAGTTGTACCTGTACTGGGTATCTGGTAGATAAGTTTGGGTATCTCAAACTTAACTTATATAAAACTGAGTTCTTGATCTTCCCTACTCTACATCTCAATTTTTGCCAGCTGCATCTTTCTAGTTGCTTAAGTCCTGCTGCCTCCCAAACCTTCATTCTACTTCTGTCATACTGGCTTCCTTTCTACTCTTGAATAGGGCAGGTATTCACCATATTACCATATTTCCATTGGCTATTTCATTTCCCTGGTATTTACCTACTTATTTCATGTACTTGCTTCAAGTATTTTCTCAAATTTTACCTTTTCCACGATGCCTACTCTGTCCACACTATAGTAGAACCTCCATAAATTGACAAAACAAGGATCTATAACAACCTGGTCAGCATACAGAGGTGGTCCACATAAGGAATTCCCACTGAGTAAATGTGGTGTATGTCCAGTCTGTGACAATTAGATCAACTTAAGGAGGTGATCAACATAGGGAAGAGGTCAACTATGGAGGTTCTATTGTATTTAAAATTTTATCTGCTTCAAACACACACAATCTCACCCCCTTCTCTTATCTATCTTTTCCCATATGACTCCACTTTATAATATACTTTTTACTGTGTCTGTT
The DNA here is from genome assembly GCA_963574655.1 of Perodicticus potto. Taxonomy (NCBI): domain Eukaryota; kingdom Metazoa; phylum Chordata; class Mammalia; order Primates; family Lorisidae; genus Perodicticus; species Perodicticus potto. The sequence goes on from CAUYRH010120139.1 coordinate 13,624, forward strand.
AGCTTTATCGCATATTTTCCATCTTTTTCCACTAGAATATGAAATCCATGAGGTATGTGCATTTTTGTATTTATCTTACTGACAAAGCGCCTGGTATATTAAGTCTTTCTTAAATGAATGAATGAATGACTCTGCCTTCAGCAACCTGGCACAGTTATCCAGTCCTTAGAAATACTGAGCCCAACAAGCTACTGGTTAAAGAGCTTTTCAAATGTATTTGTGAACACTTTCTGCAGAAATTAGATCAACCATAGGAAGAACCAAACTTAAGCTTAGAGATACCAAATTCCTTGAAGCAGACACACTGAAATTTGGATGACTGCATAACCCTCATAAGTTAGTCCCTGATGGCGGGTTAGCCCATATGCCCATCTTCTCTGATTCTAATGTGCTCTCCCTTCGCTTTGGGTTTGCTGTAGTAAATACTTTTCGGCAGCTTTACCATGTGAGTCTCATAGATTATATTAGTACACAACAAATACTAAGTAATGTATGGGGTTAACCTGGACAAGAAATCATTGTCATACTATAAAGATTCCCAGCCCAAGCCTGTTTGCTATGATACTAAGTAAATGATCTATTCGTTAATTCACTCAATCTTTCACTTGTTCTTTCTGTGCATTAATAAGAGTGCTATATTACATGATAAATAAACTAAAATATATAGTTTTAATGATATGATAAAATGTTTTAGATTTTGATAAATGTTTTAGATTTTGATAAAGCTAGCTAAAGCATAATTTCTAGACAAGAATAGTTCATTCATCCTGTGGACATGCTTGTAAGAGAAAAAACATTTAAAGTGTGTGAAGAAAGTCTTGAACCATGAGTAGGAATTAGAGCATAAAGTAGGAAAAACTGTAGATGGAACAAAACAAACAAAAATATCAAAACACTAGGGGAAATAGTGTGCATTCAGGAAGATGCAACTTGTCCTGTGAGACTAGAGGGAAGGAAAAAAGCGTTTCTGTGTGTGTAAGAAAGTGGATGCCTCTGGAAAGCTAGCATGGGTCTAATAATGAAGGCCTTTGAGTACTATTCTAAGGAATTTGATCTGGCTTTTGAAAATGGTCATTGAAAGGGTCTGAAAGGGTCTGAGTATCTGAGATATGATATAGACCTAACACAAAGCAGTGGCAGTAGAAATGGCCACTGAGGATGGATTATAAAGGCATTGCACTTGCAGATTAGGTGTCAGTGACACAAGATGGCAGGACAAGCTCCCCAGATTTCTGTCTCTGGCAAGGGCAGGTTGCCTGTTGCAAGAGAAGTCAATGTACAGGAATCAGATTCCTATACTACTCAAGAACGGAGTCAGAAACCGGAATTTCTATTTTAAAGCAAACCCCAAATGATTCAAATGTTAAATAGCACAACTCTAGTAGCTCAAAATGTGGAGTGGTGGTGGTGGTCCAACAGGTGTAAGGTGCATTAGAGTCTTAGAAGCTTGATTAGAATGAGCAGGCCTCTAGGTTTTCTGTTGTATTTTTGGAGTTGGGAGATTGGGGTGCATAGTTCAAGAAAGTTTTTCAGAAGATTCAAATAATCCCAGATTTCCTCCCTTTCCCTTTCTTTCTTCCTCCCACCTGCCAGTCTCCATTATCCATCTGAAATTGTCCATCAAATTTATGTGCTCAAGTCATATATCAACTCATCTATAAAAATGTCTCCATATCCACATTCAAGCAAGATTAACTGCTCTCATAACTATATTAAATACTTATTAGATATTTATAATACAAAATTTCTCACATTGAATTATATTCAGTGGCCTCTGTGTCTTTCTTGTCTACTAAATTGCAAGTTTCTCAAAAGAAGGTGCTATGTCTTCTTCATCTTGTTTAAGTCCAGAGCCTGGTTGATAAACTGCTGGTGTATTAGTAATTAAGAAGTACATGTTCTATGAACACAATGGAGCAAATCACTCTCTAATAGTAATACAGAAGTAAATGAGACAAGTTCTAACGTTGTGATGTTGACCCTCTTGTTTGCAGCAGATTCTGTGTGGCCAGAGGCAAAGTAGTTCTATCCATGTTTGCCTGAATTCCTCACTGGGAATATCGGTGTACCTTCATGTCCACTATGGAAAACTTTATGCTGCATTCCATTACTTCCCTTGAATTTAAAATGGTGTATTAAGGCCCAAAGGCAGATTGATTTTACATATTAAATACCCCTTCCTGCAAAAAAACCCCACTCACTGAAACTTAAGCACAACTATGTGGCAGTCTGATGGCCAATCAGATGAATGAAGTGCTGAACGTTCCTCAGAGCACAAGCTCGAAGAGCCAGCAGATGATGACCAAATACTTTTCCCTGTGTCATAACAACCATCACTGTTTTGGCTTGGGCTGTACTACCTTAGAAGGTATAAAGGTTGAGAGTATACCACTGAAACAGGATGACAGCTGACCTGTGGTGGATATGTAGAGAAAGAGTGGAATACTCTGTGTTCTTGCATTCCACCTAGCATAGTTTGGTACAGTTTGACTGATAAAAATGCTCTTGCGAGTATATAGACCCTTGAATAACCATAAGCAACTTAAGAGTTTCCCAAGCAGATATGGCGATATACTTAAATATGAAACCTCAAATGTTAGGTTTGCTATGGTAAGTTCAAAATTTTTTTGAACCTTTTTTGGAGCAAGGCTGACCAAAAGGACACTTAGCCATATACGTGTGTGTGTGTGTGTAAGGAGAGGCATGGCTATCAAAGTTATTGGCTATACATGCTATAGCCTAGAATTGTCCAAACCAAATGTCCATTGCTCTGGTAGAGAGACAGTGGATCCTGCAAACCAGAGAAAAATGTGCAGATTCAATAGTTGGATTTATAGTGGATTTATCAAAAGTGCATACTGAAGTTCAAATATTAATTCAAATAGGTCATTTGTCACAGATACCCTCACGTTCCTGCTAAATCCTTGCTCATTTCTAATTTTATGTATATTCTCAAGCCCATTCTTGAATCAAAGGGTGTTATTTGAAGACTTTTGCTTGATTTATGGTGTACTCCCATTTAGATTTTAATTGTTATTAATGTAAGTGTAAATTTATTCCTTTTCAGTTTTTCCTGTAGTGTGTTTTTTCTGCCCTTTAGGAAATACTGGTTCTCTTCTGATGCTAACCTTACCAGATGTTATACATCTGCAGACTGACTTTATAGCTCCTTTCCCCTGTTTAACAATACCATACAGGCCTTGATCTTTCATCATAAGCTAATCCTGCCACTTCGTTATCCTTGTTGCTATGCTCTGATTTTCCTCTGCACCTTCCTGTTATCCTAGAAAGAAGTGTTTCCAAAGAGAATCAATTCTATCTTCCAGATAGAACTTAATATTATGTTCAGAAATTGGTAAATCTTTTTCAACATCATGTAATACATCAAACATCATGTTGAATCTCCTAGGTGATACCTGGCATTGTAAACTCACATGCAAGTTGTTGTTTCCTGCCAACTTGCTGTGTACTCTGGCATCATTGCTGCAGGTTTCTCTGTCTCATAAATTACTCTTGCACTTCACACTTAATATACGCATTTCTCGCTTGTGCCAGGGTGTTGATAAAATTTTACTGGCCCCACTGCATTTAGCAGCACCTCCCAATTTAGTATCAACTGTGAATTTCAGTGAAACACTTCCACTTTATTCTATTTATTTAATTAGGTATCATATTTAACTTGCACCTTGGGGATGGTATCTCACATGAAGTATCCACACACCCCAGTGCCATCTAAGTATAATGACTACCAAAACTTCATACAACTGAGGAAGCTTGTTATCTTTTCCATGGATCTTTAATATTAGGACAGACAGATCAGATGACAAAGAATTGGCTCATCTTAAGACACAGAAAAAGATCAAATCAGTGCATTCATGACAGAATTTTAGAGCATGAAGTGAATTAAATGATCCAGCAATACAAGTCACCACTTTCAAAAGCAGCAAAAATCTTTGAAGCCAAGTCTATTTTCTTCTTTCCCTAAATATGAATTGATTGTATACATTGTCTGAAGTCATAGGGTGCGTTCTGAGTCCTTTATTCCACTTCTTTTTATCAAGCTCAAGAAAGCTGTGTGAATGTTAGTATGTTTGGAATAAACCCTGTCATCACTGTAGCACCTGATAATGTTGTGTTCCCAAGCTGCTGTATCATGGTTGATTAGTACTTCTCTTTCTTTGTAGTTCTTCATTTAATTTCCATTTCTTCCCTCAATGTTAGTATTTCTGACTATTTGAATTCATTTTAGAGTTCAAGAGATGCTGTATCAAATGTTTTGCTAAAATCCAAATGTATTACATCTCCCATGTTGCATTCATCCACTAACCTCATAATTCAATAATAAAAAAAAGCAATCAGATTTGTTTGGCATGATTTGTTCTGCGCAAACCCATGCTGCTTATTGCTCAATGGTGCATAAGTGACAAGTAATGCTCAACACAAATTTCCTCATCTAACTTCTCATTTGAGCTCAGAAAAGTCTATAATGTTTTTGTTCATAGATTCCCTCCTGGCACAGGTCTAATTTCCAGGTTGTAAAAAGCCAAGAACAGAAAAAGCAAAGTAGTTTTATTACAATAACATTTTTTTCTCGTATTACTCCTTTTCATATTCATTACTCCTACATTTTATTTTTTAAATTTTCATTAAATTTGTTACATGATTATTCCCTTTATTTTTATATTGCTATAACATTTTTTATTAAAAGTGTTCAGGAGTGAAGGGACCAAAAGACTGTCTACATTGAGAATAAAGATCAATGCTTCAGTTATACTTATAATTTCTTATATTAGTCATGTAATATAAGAAAAATATAATTGCAATTTATCTCTGTTTTAAACTCACATATAATGGATTTTTTTTCACTTTTATGGATTCTATCACTTTCACTTGACTATAATTTAAGAAACTGGTATAGGTTGAAGAGATCATAACTTCCAAGAGGTATCATGGAGTCCTCACTCTAGTACTGGCTTCATATTGTCATCAGCAATATTAAAGATACTTCTTTTCTGTACCCCTTTTAGTTGGGGTCTAAATATGTTATTCAGTATTAAATGAGATACCATATTTATATAGTCATCCAAGGATGTATTAGATCTGTGTGAGTTCATCTTATTTAGTTTGAAGACAGGAATCTCTTTGTATAATCAGTTGAATCTTCCATAGATAGAGTCTATCTGTGAGGGGGAACCCTTAATAAAAACTCAGGAAATGTATAATCAGCTAATGCTATAGCAATGTTTAATACTTATTTATGGAATATTCATATTTGAGGATTTCCAAGGAGTAAATAAGTGGATTCCAATATAGACACACTGAAATGGTTAATCCAGGGTCTATTCTGAGTGAATTAATACCCACTGAGTGAATGAATCAGTGCACAATATTTTCCTCTGTTAGTATCTAAAATATTCAAACATTTAATTTCATATTTCTACTTGTTTTGGTTTTAGAAATACTGCCTCAGGGTTGTTTTCTACATAATCACAAATTCTTGTGAAAATAAACAGTAAATTCATAATTTCCTTGATATTGCATTTCAGCAGTAAGCATGTGAAATAATTTGAATGAAAATTTTATGAATTATTCGTGATATTTACTATTTACACCTGCAAATCAACCAAGCTCTTCATAAAGCAAACAAGTCAGAAATAATAATCAAATTCGGAATGTATCTGTTGGGATTGATGTTACAATTGTCACTCAGCGTATGTGGGGGTGAGGGATCAGCTCCAGAACGCCCACATACACCTGAATCTGGGCATAATCAGGTCTTGAATCCAATTAACCCTGGGAAACCCTCGTATGTGAAAAATAAGCTCTTCCTAGTTCATCCATATGTGGTAGAACCCACAAGTTCAAACTTGTGTTGTTCAAAGGTCAACTGTACATATTTGAGGAAAAAATAAGCATAATAATGAAATCTTATCTCTTAGATTCCATTAGAGATAGAATTTTAAATAAAAGTTTGCATTCAATAAAAACTGAAAGTGTAATCCTAAATGATCTAAACAAGGAAACTCACTCTAAATGTAGGTAACATATTTCAAGAAACAGAAAGAAATAGAAATTCCTTCGGAAGGAATCCATAAGATTTGAAAAGTTGTACGAAACATTCAATTTAGGAAGAAGTTCTTACTGTTTGAACCAGAAATATGATGAGGGGTTATTGGAGAGAGGCACAAATTTTTCTTGTTGCCTAATTTCACAGAAATACTATTATAAAGATCCAACAGATTTCTGTTTTGGAATTTTTCCCTAAAATTTATCAGTCTTATCTGAAGTTTGCACTGTCCTAAAGAGTTTAATCCCAACCTATAACTTCAATATGTATGTGTCTTCATTATATGTTAATCTGTCAATTCAAATTAAAGAAACGTGAGTGCAAACGATTGGTTTGTTGTTGTTTGATGTGGTTTGTTGTAAATTTAAAATACCAAGTAATTTCAAAATATCCAATAAGCTATCTAAATGAACAACCCTACAATACTTATTAAATCTATGTAAAATAGGGTTTTACACAGTTACATTAGTTTCTATGCCTAATGATAATCTTTTTCTCTTCAATAAAGTTATTAAACTATAGCATAAAATCAAGGACAACCAATTAGTAAAGGTGCTATAATTAAATTATTAGACAGTATAAAGTCATATTTTGCCATTTCCAATTGTAAAAATATATAAGAAAATATCTACTTGGGTATTTTTAACAGTGCTTTAAGAATAAAAAATGTAAAAATTTTGGAAATAGTGGTGATGATCACACAAACTATGAATGTAATTAATGCCAAGGAATTATACACTCAAAAATGGTTAATGGTTTCTATACTTTACCACAATCTTTTTATAGTCCAGGAAATTTGTTTAAAGTACTTAATATTTTAAAATATTCTAAAGAATAAAGAAAACTGTTTGTGGTCATATAAAATAGCACAGCATTTGCAGTGTAAAAAGTAATGTCACATGCTTAATCTTGTTCCTTTGCTTTCCACGCACCTAGCCAATTAAGGTGACATGTTAATATTTCCATAGGGCAAATAGTTTTGCTGGTTATTTTAAAAATTAAAATGTTACAAAATATACAATACTTTCCATGATTTTAGTTCCACTTTCTACTTTACAAACCAACATATGCTTCTTTTGAATCCCATACTTTCAGGCATCAAGTCTAATAGTAAATCAGGGGGACAATATTTACAACTTTCCTAAGAATTTGATGAGTACGTCTATTTTGGGATCATTAAACAGTACTCTTCTCTAGTAGAAAATAACAAGGAGGTACATCAGTCAGTTTGATTTATAAACACTTAAAGACTGTTAATTAAAAAAACAACCCAAACTCAGTATGTTGTTGCTGTCATTTCAATGATGCTTGATTTCCTTTTGTAGATTTGTCTGTAAGGAATAACCAAAGACAGTAAAAAACTTTGTAAATAACACTGCACTTCAGCCAAATAGGTCATTGTTAAAGACATTTTTGTCATTAGAAATCAAATCAGGAAAATAGCTAGGTCCAAGTTATGTGAAAAATTAGGGTTTATGAATTTGCCTGTGGTCACATGACATCTTGACACAAAGACACTTTGGTTTTGCTAATAGTGTCAGCTTCTCATGGGACAAAGCCAAGTGATGTTGGAGACGATAACTTAAGTCAAGTATCCATTCTGTCTGGCACCTGAGAGGTGGTGAAATAATTTAGATAGTTCCCTTCTCAAAATTTCTCCCTGATATATTTATTAAAGGGATTATGTGAAAGAAAGTATTTAAAGAGAGTAGAGTATAAAACTGGAAAAACATTTATCAGATGTCCTGGTACCTAAGTTGTCCACCAAGAGAATCATAAGTGGAAATGACAGCAGTAGTACAAAGAGATTACTCAAGTGCCTTGGTCATAAACTATTAAAAATGACAAGATGAGTAGAAGGCAGTCAGAAAGTTAGATGACATTTATCAATTTCAGGTGTGCCACCTTCCGGAGTGATCACGACAGTCCAATATTTTCAACTTCCGGGCTTTTATTTTAGGTTTAAATTTAGAGCATATGTAATTTGATATAATCACATGATGTTCATAGCATGTTTACTCAAACCATAAATATAATTTTAGTACAACGATGTGAATTAAAATTTTCTTCTGCATAGAAACAGAAATATAATTTTAGTAAGGAATTAAATAATATTGGAGTCTATATGCAAAAATCCCTTTACATATGAATTCATAAACCATAGCCACTATCTTATATACGCACTTTGAATTGAACATTCTAAAATCATTAGTATTTCTATAAAGGTATCCACTAGTCTAATCAAATTCTCTTCTTAAACTATACTTTTCCACAAACTGTTTTTTAATGTGTCTAATTGAGTCTTATGTTTTTTAAAAAAATCAAGCCCTAAAAGTACTTGTTGAGTTCTGAATAAATTGGGTCAAATTGTTTAATATCATGTTTAACATTAGTATGTTTTTGAAACTTGGCTTTTATATGATTCTTATCACAATTACCTAATATGTACATTTATCTTCTTTAATTTCTTCCCACCGCTTTTTACCCAAATTGTATGTTTTTTACAACATTTTCTCTTCTCCATACCAAATTGTGACTGGAAAATAGCTTACTCAATTCTTATTTTAAAATTCTACTTTTTCCCTTTTACAATTCCAAGTAATAAACATGTAAACAGCCTTCTCTGTAACATTTTCTCATTATAGGCTCTGAAAAGGCTGTGTGATAGATAAAGCGGCTCACTTGAGAAACACCTACGATCTGGCCAAATGCTGTAACATCAGGATATAGATTTTTCCTTGTCATTTAAAGTTAAGTTGACTCATTTTTAGAATTGTTCTTTTGGGTTACAGAGATGCATCCTATATAAAAATGTTCTTACCTAATCAAAAATGATCACTTGTAAACGTTAAGATCGTACAGTAACCTCTCATCCTAACACAAAGGGAAATTTCTTAAAAAATATAATCTGACTTGGAGCACAGATTTAGTCGCTCCATTTACTCTGTTATTATCATACTTTATTTTTTCCCCTCCTTACAAAGTATTTATCTGGGAATGGGAGAAGGATTTAAATATGCCAAACACTTGATGTAATCACCAGATGCTTTAGTGGAATAGATGGACTTTAATATAGCAAGCTTTCCAAAGTATGCAGAATAAGGGGAAAATATCTTAGAGGTACACAAAAACATTTCTCAGGACTTTCTAATCCTAGCTCCCTCAATAGAACTTTCTTGGCCATGGGTAAATCAATTAGTATTTTTGCTACACACCATTTTCACCTGTGTGATAGTCTGGGTAACAGCCCTCCCTGCTATTCCCACCCCCCCGACCCCCACATTCATATCTTAATCTTGGAGACCTGTTAATGGTTTGTCAAAAAGGATGTGCCACAAGTGATTACATTAGAGCTCGAGATGGGGAAATTATCCTGGGTTATTTGAGTATAACCTGAGTGTAGCTGCAAGTGTTCTTTAAGAGGCTGGCAGAAGAAGAGCTGACTCCAATAAATGAGAAGATGTGAACATGAAAGCAGAGATTGAAGTGTAGCCTGAAATACTGGTAGCCTCCAGAGGCAAAGGAAGCAAGAATCTCCCCCTGGAGCCTCCAGAAAAAAACAGACCAATGGACATCTTGGTTTTAGCCTCTTAGGGCTCATGTTGGACTTCTGACCTCCAGAACTATAAGTAGATAAATTTGTGTTGTTTTAAGTTACTGAAGCTGTGCTAATCTGTTACAGCAGATATGGGAAACTAGATCTCAAAGATACTTCTACGATTTCAGAACCATTTGCACTGTCAGTTTTGCTGATTTTTATTTTGAAACATCTTTTAAAGCTATAATTTAAGAAAAATCATTTTTCACTAGCTATCTGCGATATAACATTTTTTGCTGAAACTGATCTATTAGGTGTTAGCAAGTCATCAAGAAGCTGCAAACAGTAGTGGAAATATATCTTTTAGTTTCTTTTACCAAACTGAAAGAAGACATATCATTAACAAATGATTTCTATGTTTGAGAAGCCAATTCTTTTAGAAATTCAAAACACAAGAATTTTGCAGAAATCAGCTGCCAGATTTATTAATCTACCTGAAAATAAAAACATAAACACACAACCAAAAAGTGGAATAAAAACAGAATTAAAAAAAAAAAAAACTTCAGATACATTTCTCAAAAGAGCTTATAATGCAATATTCCGAACCCTTCTGTATAGGAAATATATTTAATGTTACCCAATTACTTATTTAGTTCAGTGAGTCACTACCTTAAACAGCAAAATATTAAATATATAGTTTGTCCTTAAACATTATATAATTAGTACCATTTCTGCCTCAGATCTATTAAGATAACTCCTGGCCCAATTCTTCTCACTGACTGATTTGAACTAGACTATTTAAAACGAGAAAGGCAAAAAAGGAAAAGGAAAAACGGAAAAAAGAAAAAAAAACTAAAAAAGTCCTCAATAGTTGTTTTTTCATTTAGAACACATTTTAAAGACCCAATTAAAATTTCCCCTTCAATGTCACCAAATTATCTCAATCATATATTTTAATTCTCCACCAATAAAACTTTCACTGAATATTTTTAACCTCAGTTTTTATTCTAAGTGCTATAAATGGCCACATGAGCATAGTGAAGGGGAAAGTTCTGACTTTTAAGGCATATTTTTTAACCCACAAAGGGCCAAATTATACATGATGTATGTGTATAGAACAATCATTGAAATCACAGTTTACATACGTATTCTGAAATTAGAGTATGTTTTTATTGTAGGATTAAACGTGAATAAGTATTGATTTTAGTCATAGATTTTTCAATGACTGTCCAATTTAGAGAAACAAGCTGTGACCTGTGTAGTCTTGGAAAATGGGTCACTGGGGTGGTCATCATTTAGCAATCTTCCTGTACTCATCATGAAATACTTTTATAGGTTTATTTTGGCTTTATATTTAGGATTTTTTTCTAAAGCGTTTTGCTAGGCTCTAAAAAAAGGTTGTTCCTTTAGGATATTGACGGATTGAAAAAATTCATCTTCCTAGCTAATCTTTTAACATGCTATTCAGAGATACCATAATAGCATTTACTTATTTGTTTTTTCAAGGTAAGTGTAGAACAACATATCCTGATTTCAGTATTTTCTCCATATGCAAAACAAAACAAAACAACAAAAAAAAAACCTTTGCAACTCTCAATCTTGAAATCTTCTTTCAACAATCCAATCACATTTACAGGAGTGTCCAAAATGAGATGATGGGTAGCATCAGTGCCAGCACTATGTCGTATGGCAACTTCCTCAAATTCCTTGACAGGTGGTAAATAATTTTCCATTTCACCAAATTTACAAAAGTTTCCACAGTTTCCCTTAGCAAGCTGAAGCTTACTCTTCATTTGTCGATGTGCATAAAAACTGCTTAGAGCATAGCATGGCATAAGCTATTTTTTAAGCAATAAATGGTTTGACTCATCTATTTTGTCCTGAAATGCTACCTGTAGTTAACTGCATTGCTTATAAATGGTCATAGTAAATTCAGCATGAAAGAGAATATTACAGAAAAGACAGCAGCAAAAGCATTAGCATTATCTAATATTTATATATGTTATCAACATAACACAGCAGTAAAAGGTTTAAATGAATATCAATGGGTACCATGTCTAAAAATTACTATAGTACCTATTTAGTGTATTGGATATTTTTCTTAAAGAGTGCTTGCTGTAACTAGAACAGCATAATATGTGATTTAGTACAGTTAATTCTTATTGATTAAATAATGTATTTATGTACTGAAGGAAGTGAAAAGGAGACAGATTTTTGATTCATTGTGATTCCAGATTTAAGTGAATATTCCAAAGGACCATGACATGTCATTATTTAACCGAAATGGGCTTCAAAATATTTAAAGACGGTATGATTTGTATCTAAACTGCAAGGTGGCACCATACATACACTGCTACTGGCCTATGACTCAGTTTGGAGCCAGAGTCCAAAATTGTGCCCCTCATTTACAGTCATGGTGATTATTCAGCTTCAGAGAGAATCACCCATTATATGGTTATCCTCTGTGAGTCATATATAAAGCAAAACAAAACAGAAATGCAATCGCTAAATACCTTTTTACAAGAGGTGCAAAAACAGTCATTTCTAACAATTAAACTGCCATTTACAGTAGATTGGGTTTTCTTTGTACACCTGCAGAGACTCAGAAACGATGGGGGAAAATACCCAAGGCAAATAGTCTCCGAGCAGCAGATATTTACACAATTCAAAATTAACCGTACCATAGATACCCAGAGAAAATAAACATTATCTTATGTTGTATGAAATCAAATAGACATGATCTAGCTTCGTCTTACTTAAAACCTGTAGGACCCTACCCCAAGCCTAAGTAAAAGTAATCCCTAAATCCATCTGCCCACTCACCCATTATCTTTCCTGTTACACAGAATAAACGTTTAGGTTATTCCCACCCACCCTCAAATAAAGTGCGCAGTCCATGGCAGACCATAGAATAATGCAACAGGAAAAGCCCCTTTTGTGTATTATTATTTAAAAATAAAATACAAACAACGAAAATAAAAAAAAGATTGAAGAGAATTCGGCAATTCTCTGTATCTTTCAGAAAAAGGAAAAGCCCCAGGACGCCCTGCTCGCTGTCTCTGGCATTAATACACGTAGCCTTCACTGTAGGGGTGGGGGTTGCAGCAGCCCCCTTCAGGCATGTAGGCCATGCTCTCATCAAAGTGAGACAGAGGCACCGTGTCCTCCTCGTTGATGTGACGTTCCATGTCTGTCTTCAGCAGCGGGCGCTGATTATCGGGAAAGGCCATGGAGAAAAGGGCTTCTGGATCACACACAAATTTGTAGACATATCTCTCTCCAGCCACCTGATGATATCATGGGAAGGATGAGGAAAGACAGGAAGAGAAAAAACAAAAACATGGTTTACTAGGGCTCTCTGGTATATTGATATCTAACGGATAAAAACAACAAGAGAGAGAAACCAAGTATTAGCATATCCATATATATTTTTTTGATAAGTCTGAACATCTGAACATTTTAAAATAAACTGTAGTTCAATGAAAGGAAATGCAAAATATTGACATAGAGTAATCATTCATTCATTCCAGACATAGCTAGAAAACCCAGAAGTTTGTTTGTTTCAATATAAAGATAAGCTTACATTGTTATTCTGAAAAAAATTAAATGATTTAAGGTAGGCATTTCACATTGAAATTTTTTTCTGTTTGAAAAGTAATACTTATACTTGTAAAACCCTATACCTTTAAGGTGTAGTGTCTCCCTCTTAAAATTACATTTCTGAAATGGTAGAAATACTAGACATACAAACCTCAAAAGAAAATGTGCTTTGTTCCAAGATCAGACTAGTAATTCAGTGATTTACAGAGTGAACTATTTTTTTTTTCAGCACTGTGTATTCTCACCTTAAAAAGATACATAGCCTTATTTAAATGAAAGATGGTTCAAGAGGAAAGCATCCTGGGTCCACTGCTTTTAAAAATGAAGACATGATACATTAGACAGGAGTTAAGGATGTGTGTCAAGTGTCAAATCGAAGTAAGAGGTATAAAAAGTGAAAGGAATTTAAAATACACCAATGCTTTGGGAGGAAATGAGAAAGAGAAATTGACAACTCCCTGGAACAAAAGAAGTCATGTAATTTGTAGGAAATGACATACCCCAAACTTAAATTCTGAAAAGTAATGTTTCTCTAGAAAATTACAAACGATTGAGTGAGACAAATATGCCTTCTGCTAATACACAAGGCTGAGATGCTCAAAAAACAGGGGCAAGGGGGTGGTAGGTGGACAAAAGTACTGTAGTCCCTTGTGTTAGCTTCGACAGTAATTGTGCGTGTGAAATCAGGAATTCTACGTAGCAGAAAAGTACTCCGCACCTCCTGCTCACTTACATCAAAGAGGTGGGGCTACTTGATTTGTGACATGGGAGATCAGTCAGTCCTTGGTTTATAAAGGGTGCCAAAAAAAGCATACACATTTAAAGAAAGGGAAAAACTATTAATTTGTGATACTCAAGTCACCATTGACTTCTGCAATTACAGGAGGTGTTCATCTCAGTGTGACAGAGATCAATAAATTGATCTTTTATTATCAGTATATACTTCATATTACAATTTTCATACAGTTTTTTACTTTCTGAAGTGTACGCCCTTTCTTTTGGCACCCACTGATATAGTCAGGGGAAAAGGGATGATGACCAAAGAGACCAATGATGCTTTGGACTCAAATTTATAACATTTTTTTTTTTTTTGCCCTGAGTTTAAGGAAGAGAAATCACTTTAAAAATTCAAATAATCTGAACATTCCCAACTTTGAAAATATCAAGTAGTTTTTTTTAAACTACCCCCAACCCCCCCCCTTTTTTTTTGGGAAACGGAGACAGAAATGGCTGGTGAGCCTGTTGTGAGGTTGATACGGTAAGTCTCTCGCACAGGACACAGCAAACAGAGAAAGAAGCCTGGCTTAAATTCATCTACTTTAGTTCTTTAAATAATGTAAATTAAGTTGATAAAGGTGAAATGGTGAAATTGTCATAAAAATAAAAAGAGGCAATATCAAAAACAAAGCTGAGGCAATAAATCCTGCTTTTCTTTATTTCTTCTCTGTTGGAGATATCTTGAGAGAGAAAACAAAAATTAGTGGCATAACCTGCTTTATTTTGTTTGGGGCTGCTGAAGGTTTGTTTAGGTACAGAACCTTTTTGTCCAACCTGTTGCTGTTTGCTACAATTAAAAATGATGTGATAAATGAATTAAACTGTATAACAGGCATTGAGATTAGGAAATCTCTTATGGACTCTGCCTTTATTCATTTCTTCCTTCATTTTCCTTCTGAATAAACACTTTTTGGGTGAATATTATATTTATTGCATTATGTTAAATGCTGCAGAGCTTAGAACCAAGGCTGATAACCAATCATGGTAATGACGTCTTCCATTGTCAGAAATACAATTACAATTTGAAAAATGCTATATATTTAAGTTTGTCTAAATAGCAACACTGAGATAGAAAAAAAAGGAATTTTTCAGGGGAGATGAATCCAAAGTAAACAAGGATGCAGCTTTTGAGCTTGCTTTCAGTGGCTGAGTGAATTTTGTTTTGACTTTTAAAATTTCAGAAGTTATACACAAGGAAATTGGATCTTAAGTTAGAAATTACATACTAAGCAAAAAGAAATAATAGGCTATAATTATATCATTCAGAATATAACCACTGTTAAAATATTGGTGTGTATATATATATATATATATATATATATATATTTTTTTTTTTTTTTTTTTTTTTATATAAAGAGTCTCACTTTATTACCCTCACACCTCACAGAAACCACCAAATC
>CAUYRH010120142.1:0-10339 GCA_963574655.1 Perodicticus potto
CGGGGAAAGACCGGGAGAGGAACGGAGAGAGCTTCTCTCTCCCTACTTGAAATCTCTCCCACTACCAGGAGCTTTGGTGTTTTCTGTATTCTTTTCTGTAAATCAATTCTGTCTTATCACGGACGGGTGGCGGGGGGGGAAATAATGTAATGAAGAATAATAAAATACATGTATTTAAAAAAAAAAAAAGAATGGGAGAAAACATTGGCAAAAACCCCCTCAACAACAAAAATTCAAACAACCTGATTGAAAAATGGGCAAAGGTTGGCTTGCTGCCTATAGCTCAGCGGCTCTGGCGCCAGCCACATACGCCAGAGCTAGCGGGTTCGAATCCAGCCTGGGCTTGCCAAACAACAATTATAACTGCAACCCCAAAATAGCCAGGTATTATAGTGGGTACCTGTAGTCCCAGCTACTTGGGAGGCTGAGACAACAGAATCACTTAAGCCCAAGAATTGAGGTTGCTGTGAGAGTGAGTGACACCATAGCACTCTACCCAGGGAGACAGCTTGAGACTCTGTCTCAAAAAAAAAGAAAAAGAAAAATGGGCAAAGGACTTTTTGGGCAAACAGGCATTTCTCTGCAGGTGACATAGAAGGTCAGACAATTAAGTGTGCAAACTCATCTTAGAAAAAGTGCTACGTAACTCATTGCTGAATTCACTATGGTCACCTTCCAGGTACTCCCCTTGGGAAGTTATGGACTGAGACCAGTGCCTAGTTCTCCCTTCAAAACAATTTTGGGGGCGGTGCCTCTGGCTCAATGGGTAGGGCATCGGCCCCATATGCCGGAGGTGGTGGGTTCAAACCCAGCCCCAGACCAAAAAAAAAACAAAACCTGCAAAACAATTTTGGAACTCTTTTTCTGGAATGGCGATCAGAGCTGTTGTCATTATACAAGGGTCTTGTGAACTCATCCTAGAAAAAGTGCTACATATCTCATTGCTGATATCAGTATAGTCACCGATGGCCAAGTGAAGTACTTTGAAGGTGACCATCCTGATATTCTGCAGTGAGGTATGAAGCACTTTTTCTGGGATGAGTTCACCAACTTAATTTTCGGACCTCATGTAAAGCCCTGTGAAAAGATGTTCAATGTCATAACTCACTAGGAAAATGCAAATCAAAACAGTATCAGGGGAAGGCACCTGTGATTCAAGGAGTAAGGTGCTGGCCCTATATACCAGGGACAGGGGTTCAAGCCCAGCTCTGGCCAAAAAAAAAAAAAATATATATATATATATATATGTATGTATATATATATATATATATATCAGATACCTCTTCACACCCGTTAGGATGGCTAAAAGACATATTTATTTTCTATAAAACAGAAAACAACAAGTGTTGATGAGGATGTGGAGAAATTGGAACCCTTGTGCACTGCTGTTAGGAATGTAAAACAGTGCAGCTGCTATGGAAGATGGTATGGTAAATTTTCAAAAAATTAAAAATAGAATTATCATATGAGCCAGCCATTCTCCTTCTGGGTATATCCCCAGAGGAATCAAAAGCAGGGACATGAAGAGATTTTTGTGCGCCAGTTTTCATTTGGCTATTACCCGCAGTAGCCAACAGGTAGAAGTAACCCAAGTGTCCGTCAGCAGATGACTAGATAAACAAAAGGTGGCATAGACATAGAATTGAATATTACTCAACCTTAAGGAAGAAAATCCTTCCCACGCTACTATCATGATGAAACTCAGGGTCGTTATGGTAAGTGAAATAAGCCAGTCACAAAAGACAAATACCGTGTGATTCTTCTTGTGTGCGGTACCTAGAGGAGTCAAATTCACAGAACTAGAAAGTGCAATGGGGGTTGCCAGGAGCAGGGTGGTGGGGAGAATGAGTCAGTGTTTCATAGGCGCTTTCAGTTTTGCAAGACAAGAGAGTCCTAGAAATGGATGGCAGTGATGGTTGCACAACAACGTGAATGTACTTAGTGCTTCTATACCATACATTTAAAATGGTTAAGGTGGTCAATTTTATGTTATATATATATTTTATCACCATTTAAAAAAAAAAAAAAAAAAAAAAAAAAAAGACCAAGACCTTGAT
This sequence comes from Perodicticus potto, assembly GCA_963574655.1. NCBI lineage: Eukaryota > Metazoa > Chordata > Mammalia > Primates > Lorisidae > Perodicticus > Perodicticus potto. Next base: position 2,058 of record CAUYRH010120142.1, read on the forward strand.
TCCGGCAGAAGTTTTCGGAGGCTTATATGCAAAGGAGAGAGTGATAATGTGTTCCTGCTGTCTTACTCAGAACTCCTTTGCGATGCTGTGGGATATTGCTTATTTAGTTTAGCTGAATCTGGTCCATAAACTTGGGTAGAAGAGTGAGGAAAACAGCATTTCACTGAGAACAGGCGGGTTGGCCCACCATTCCAGTCTGCAAAATGACCGCAGGATTGTGCCAAGCTGAAGGAACGATTTCCCCCTTAGGCTATTTCTTATTCCTGAGCATCTCTCTTAGGATTAGCATTTTGCCAAACAGGGGATACTGGCAGAGTAAGATGTTTATTTTTCAGAGGACAAGGCCACCTAGACACAGGTCAGCCAAGCTTGTCCTGGAGATTGGGACAGAGGGCTGTCTGGCCCTCGGCCTCCAAGGAGTTTGCCATCTAATTGCAGAATAATATTAATGTAAATAAACACTTAAATCTTTTCATGCAAATCTATTTATGAATATTCATGCATGTGTATAATATGCATATCCAAATACTTCACCATCTTCCAGCTTATACAAATAATTACAATAAAACAAGATAAGCACTTTTATGAAGAAAATTTTAGAAGCAATCTAGGTAAAAGCTAATAGGACTAGAACTAGATGAGAGATTTAGTGCCTTTGGAATTCATACTGTAACAGCTCAGTAGCTCACGGTGTAATTGCAGTTGGGCAGTGAATTCAGGTCTTGGCTTTTTGAAGCCAAATAAAAAAGTTAGAAAACTCGCAGATAAGATAAGAACAGAGGCAGTGCTAAAGAAAAGTAAAGTTCTATCTTGTGCACAGGTCTGAGGGGAAGGCCTTCTATTGTCCTTAAACAGAACAGTCACCAATGTCTAGGATTCTCAGTGCATTTAGAGGCAGAATGACATAGTACCATTGGTTCAGTGGGTGCTTTCACATGTGTCTGATTATCTGGCTCTGTTCCAGGGTGGGCAGTTTACCCTTAGACAATCCTCTTAGAGCATTATTTTTTGTTTGCCCAATTTTGATTAAACAGTTCAAATGAACTTTCTGTGGTGAGGACTTGGAGTGCAATTATTCTGTATTATAAGATTAAGCACACACCTATGTATTTCAAAATCACCCAAAGGGAAAAATAGGATTGATGATTCTTTACAAAAATTAAGAAGGCAACCCAGGATTTATGCTTGAATAAGGGAGTCATTTACACCTCTGCAAAGTGACCAAAGGCTATGCCTGTGGGCACGGTCAGCGGTTTCCATGGAAAATTATTCTAAGTTCAACACCTGGACATGTAACAAGCACGCTTTCAAAATTCCACTCTGGGATACACGGGATATAATAATGAAGTATTCCTAAGTAATAGTTAACCAATTTCTCTTCATAGCCAGAGAAAAATTTCTATGGTGTGTGGTTGAAAAGTTGACATTTAAACTAAAAGACTCTAAGAATAAATTACTTGCAAATTCTGCCCCTAAATAATTAACTGAATTGCCCTGCAGTGTAGTTTAATTCAGTCAATTACATTTTGACAGAGTTGTATCAAAAATGACGATTTGAAGGCTGAGTGTGGTGGCTCATGCCTAATCCCAGCACTCTGGGAGGCTAATCGCCTGAGCTCACGAGTTTGGGATCAGCCTGAGCTAGAAAAAAAAACAGCCAGGCATTGTGGTGGGCGCCTGTAGTCCCAGCTATGTGGGAGACTGAGGCAAGAGAATCACATGAGCCCAAGAGTTTGAGGTTGTTGTGAGCTATGACGCCACAGCACTCTACCAAGGGTGACAAAGTGAGACTCTGTCTCCACAAGAAGAAGATGATTTGTGCTTTGTGGTAGTTGATGTTGGAGCATTTTCCTTGATGAAAGATGGGAAGACCTTTTGTTGTTGGGGCCATTCCTAGAGTTTTGACAGTGTAGAAGAACATAACTTACTTTTGTTTCTCTTTAGCAGCAAGCGTATATCTAAATCATCCAAAAGTGATTTCAAATGATGAAGAGTCAGATTAAAAAAAAAACAAACTGATCCCTCAGTTTTCTCATCCATATACAGAGATATTAATAATATCTATCTCATAGAGGTAGTATGAAGTCTAAATATGTAAAAGCAGGTCAGTGTCTGGCTCATGGTACTCAATATGTCTTAACTACTATTATTGCTGTTATTATTTCTCAGAACATTTGTTAAACAAAATTAAGTACTGCTAAACCTGACTTCATGTAAATGAACATTTCATACAGATAATGAAGGCCATGTTTTCTTTTTCTTTTTTTTTTATTAAATCATAGCTGTGTGCTGGTTTTATTTTATTTACATTACAATGTTTTGTAATTTTGTTATTTTATTTACATTACAATGTTTTAGATTGGCGTGTTTTGTAATGTAAATAAAATAAAACCAGCACACAGCTATGATTTAATACAATAATACAATAAAATGTATTTATTTACATTTTATTAAACCAATGTGCTGGTTTCATATACAATCTGAAATATTTTCTTTCTTTCTTATTTTTTTCAAGACAGAGCCTTAAGCTGTCACCCCTGGATAGAGTGCTGTGGCATCATAGCTCACAGCAACCTCCAATTCCTGGGCTCAAGTGAGTCTCTTGCCTCCACCTCCCAAGAAGCTGGGACCACAGGTGCCCACCACAACGCCCGGCCATTTTTTGGTTGCAGCCATCATTATTGTTTGGTGGGCCCGGGCTGGATTCGAACCCGCCAGCTCAGGTGTACGTGGCTGGCGCCTTAGCTCGTTGAGCCACAGGCACCGAGCCAATCTGAAATATTTTCATCAAACTGGTTAATATAGCATTCATGGCATTTTCTTAGTTATTGTGTTAAGACCTTTATAAGGCCAGGTTTTCTAAAAGAATCTGTCTCTAGGGCAGTGTTTTTCAATCTTTTTTATCTCATGGTACACTTGAACCTATAGTTAAACTTTCACAGCATACTTTATGTTGATCAAAAAAAAAAAAAAAGAATATACTTGACTAGTGCTTTGAACTTCTTTTGAAAGTAATTTAATATTAATAAACGATCTTTAAAAGTTTTCTTGGTATACTTTTAAGATCCTGTCACAGCACACCAGTGTGCGTCGGTACATAGGTTGAAAATCACTGCTGTGTCTAATGTAGCATAGTTCTGACTGTGCAGAGTTAAAGGCCAAGGAAGGCTGGGTGCTTAAAGTTGCAAACTGTTTTAATATTGTTTTTGACTGATTTGTACACAGTCTGATAGAGTGTAACTGGATAATTGTAGAATAATGGTCTCTAAAGCCTACTAGCTTCTCAGTAGAAAAATGGCTTGCGATACTGTTTTAAAATGTGTTAAGTAGGAGTAGAAGATAGACCCCCCCACCACCCGCCTTTTAAGATAGTCTAACTTTGTGGCCCTGGGTAGAGTGTTGTGGCATTATATAGCTCACAGCAACCTCAAACTCTTGGGCTCATGCGATCCTCTTGCCTCGGCCTCCCAAGTAGCTGGGACTACAGGCGTCTGCCACAATGCCTGGCTAAGTTTTTTTTTTTTCTATTTTTAGTAGAGACAGTGTCTCTCTATCTTGCTCAGGCTGGTCTGGAGCTCCTGAGGTCAAGCAATCCACCCACCTTGGCCTCCTAGAGTTCTGGGATTACAGGTGTGAGCCACCATGCCCAGCCTGAAGATAGCCCTTGTATTAATAAAAATGGTATAAGTTTTACCATGAGCTCATCTGTTTTAGTTCCAGCCAGTTTCATTACTGGAGTAAGCAGCCAGCCAGGATTTGGGACACACTAGTCCTATGAAACTTTAAACAGTTAGATGTCCGGGAGGTTTTCGGTGGGGCTTGATGTGAGTTGGGTATCCTGACCTTGAGGCTGTGACCATGGGCTTTGCAGTTAGACAGGCCTGGGTTAGAGTCACGGCTCTGCCCCTGAACTAGCTGTGCACACTCAAGCATGTTGCCTGGTTTCTCTCTTTTTGTCTATAAAGTCAGGGTAATAGCACCTACTAACAGAGGTTCTGGGAGGAGGTTTAAATAAGAGATTGCAAATAAAATAATTAGCACTGTACTGGTATAGCTCACAGCAACCTCAAATCCTGGGTTCAAGCATCCTTCCACTTGTAGCCTCCAGAGTAGCTGAGACTATAGATGCCTGACATAATGCCAGGCTAATTTTTCTTTTTCTTTTCTTTCTTTTCTTTTTTTGTAATTTTTCTATTTTAGTAGAGAGATGGAGTCTAACTCTGGCTCAGGCTGGTCTCAAACTCCTGAGCTCAAGGGAGCTTTCTACTTCAGCCTCCCAGAGTGCTAGGATTACAGTTGTGAACCACCCACCTGGCCTCAATTCTACATTAAGTAGATCTTTCCCCTAGAATTTGATCAGAGAAGGAAGGGCCTAGGTCAGGAAGATTGAGAGAACTGTCTTCAGGTCATAAAATTGAGAAAATTAAGCCTCCTTAAAGTCTAGAGTTAGGGTCTATAGTTCTGTGATCTGAATCCTAAATTTGATCTCGTTACCAATTTTATAGCCAAGGAGGCAAAAATAATTTTAAATAAGATCTTAATTTGATAAGATTCAACCTACCCTTTCATATTTGCTTTCACGTACCGTATGATTAACCCATTCAAGATTTTTTATGCTGTCATTTCAAGCCAATAACTAGAAGGCTAGAGCCCAAGTTTAACTAAGTAGATAAATTTAGCTAGACAAATTTAGCTTTAAAAAATAGATAATCTAATTTATGTAATAGATAAAATCTAGCTTTATTTTTTTTTCAATTAAATCATAAGCCATGTATATTAATGCAATCATGGGGTACAATGTGGTGGTTTTATATACAATTTGAAATGTTTTCATCAAACTGGTTAACAAAACCTTCACGGCATTTTCTTAGTTATTGTGTTAAGACGTTTATATTCTACACTAGCTTCAAAAAACAAAACACATATATATAATCTCTTAATTTTAAGAGATACAGAAACCTCTTAAATATAGCATTTAAGAGGAATAAAAAGCACAAAAGATACATTTTAAAAAAGAAATTAAAGTTGGAAATTAAAAGCAAAACTAATTTGAATCGAACTTTTAATAAAGATAAAGTAGAAAGTGTTTTAAAAAACAGGCAAGAGGAGTAGGGCGCCGGCCCCATATGCCGGAGGTGGCAGGTTCAAACCCAGCCCCAGCCAAAAACTGCAAAAAAAAAGAAAAAACAGGAAGATACTACCCATTGGAGGGTGTATTGAGGCCCTCCGATCTGCCCCTCTGTGTCGGGCCCATAGCCCTGATGTCAAAAATAATTTTTTTTAATTAAAAAAAAATTTTTTTTTAAAGGCAAAAATGTAAGGTAGGAACTCAAAAACAAAAGAGTGCAAACTAGAACTGGATACTGAAATAGGCAGAACTATATGAAGTTATAGCTATTTTAAAAACAAGGTAAAAACATATCTTTCATAAAGATGAAGAATAAATCTGTTTAAAAGTAGGTGAGCGGCATAATCTTGAATTGGGCTCTGTAAACTGGAGTGATGTACCCAGGTTGGTGGGTGACAGAGGCTATGGGTGTGGGGCCCAAAGTCGTGAGCTGCTGGCATTTGGGCGCTGCTCCTGAGCTTCCCCTCCAGGTCCTCTACATTTAGCCACAGCAGGTATTATTCCACTCACTACCTGGGGGGAACCTGAAGTTTGAAGACACATCTGGCACCACTAGCAGTGTCTGAAACCTAAACTGATGCTAAAACCCATGCTCTTTTTTTAAGACAGAGTTTTACTTTGTCACCCTGGGTAAAGTGTTGTGGCGTTATAGCTCACAGCAACCTCCAACTCTTGGGCTCAATCGATCCTTCTGGAGGATCTGGGAATACCACAACACCTGTAAACAGGTTTTCTAATTTTACTAGAGACAGGGTCTCACTCTTGCTCTGGCTGGTCTTGAACTCCCAGGAGTTCAAGCAGTCCACCCGCCTCAGCCTCCCAGAGTTCCGGGATTACAGACATGAGCCACTATGTCTGACCTTAAAACACACGCTCTTATTCTTTATCTTTTTTTGCCTTCCCAGAGACACCATCATCATCAACAACAGAGACAACAGAATTCTTTGCCCCTTTGTCCTTCCCCCTCACCTTGTCAAGATTACCTATCCAGTTAGGAGAGACAGCCATTGTTAGCAAACAGCCCAGCAATGGGAACCATGCCTCCTAATAATCCATTGGAGGGTTGCATTTTTTGTGTTTTCTCCTCCCCATTTTTCTTAATGCAAAGTCAATCCCAATTATTTAGATACTTAACCTCAATTCGGTCTCCTAAATATTTCCTTAACATATTTGCTTTTCTCTGTCTTCACTGCCATTACCAAGTTCAGACCACTGTCTGGTCATTCCTTGTGTTAGTTTTCTGTAGCTGCTTTAACAAAACCACATACTCAACTGACTTCAAACAGTTGAAGTGTATTCCCTCGACTGTTCTGCGGTCCAGAAGTCTGAAATCAGTGTTGCAGGGCTGAGATGTAGGTGTTGGCAGGGTGGTGCTCCCTCCTGAGGCTCTAGGTGACAATCTGTTCCTGGCCTCCTCCAGCTTCCAGTGGCCTCTGGGATTCCTGGGCTTGTGGCTACATCACTCCAAGCTCTGCCTCTGTGTTCACATTGCCCCTTCTCTGTGTGTGTCATGTCTCTGTACCCCTCTTATTTTTTTTTTTTTACAGACAGAGTCTCCCTTTGCCCTCAGTAGAATGCCATGGTGTCACAACTCACAGCAGCCTCCAACTCCTGGGCTTAGGCAATTCTCTTGCCTCAGCCTCCCGAGTAGCTGGGACCACAGGCGCCCGCCACAACGCCTGGCTATTTTTCTGTTGCAGTTTGCCCGGGGCTGAGTTCAAGCCTGCCACCCTCGGTATATGGGGCCGGCACCCTATTTGCTGAGCCACAGGTGCTGCCCTCTGCACCCCTCTTTTAAGGATCCATGTGATGGCATTTAGGGCCTCCCAGGTAATCCAGGATCATTCCTCCATCTCAACATCCTCATTTACTGCCATTTGCAAAGACCCTCTTGTTCCCATGTCATGTAACATTCACAGTTCCAAGGATTAGGATGTGGATATCTTTCAGGGGTCCATTTTTCACCTTGTGTCTCCCCTAGATTTTGCAGCTATCTTTGCCACCTGCCCTGTACCCTGCAGCCCAAGTTCCTTTATACATGCAGGTCATGTCTTTGGTTACTTACAAATTCCTTATGGTTCGTGGGGCTCACAGGACCATCCTAATTTCCTGGTATGGCCCAAGAATATCCTCCACTGTCCTCTTGCCAACTTGTGCCTTCCTCATTGTGCTCCCGCCCGCCCCACTTCGTCCAGGTCCTTGGAGGAGCAGGATTCACCCTCTGTTGGGCTTCTGTGTGTTCTCCGCTTGTGATGCTTTCCCACATCCATGCTAGTTCATCATCTGGTTCTCCTTTAGACTTTGGACTTCACTCCCTCCAGGAAGGCTTGTTGTCCCTGGGGTGGGTTAGGTGTGTCCACCTGATGGGGACGGACTCCTATCTCCTTCCACTGTGCTCACAGAATGGGTTCCTGCAAGCACAGTGCCTGATACACCAGAGATGTACTAAATGTTTGTTGATGAGACTGCCCACAGGAGGGGCGAGCCTCTACGTCTACCCTACCAAGAGGAAGACTATAGCAAAGGGCACAGAGCCCCGGACAAGAGTCCATGCTGGAGAGATGGGGGATGCGAATGCCAGAATGTATCCCATGTATCTTTACTTTTAAGGGAAAATCAAGAACCAAGTGATTATGAGATGGAAGAAAATATTTTCATGCTTCTTATTCTGTTTTCTTTCAGGCCATTCCTGTGTTTCTCACTTTGCATAATGTAGCTGAAGTTATCATCTGTGGGTACCAGAAGTGTTTTCAGAAAGAGGTAAATGATCATGTAAAATGCTAGTTTTGCTTCCCTTGCTTTAAATTTCTCAGAAGCACTTTTCTTTTTGTGGCCTGAATTAGTGTCTGCCTTTTTCTGCTGCCAATTTCCAGTTAAGACTTCCTAATAGTGGCTCGGCGCCTGTGGCTCAACAGGTTAAGGCGCCAGCCACGTACACCAGAGCTGGCGGGTTTGAATCCAGCCTGGGCCCGCCAAACAACGACGGCTGCAACCAAAAAATGGCCAGCATTGTGGCGGGCGTCTGTAGTCCCAGCTACTTGGGAGGCGGAGGCAAGAGACTCGCTTGAGCCCAGGAATTGGAGGTTGCTGTGAGCTGTGATGCCACAGCCCTCTATCCAGGGTGACAGCTTGAGGCTCTGTCTCAAAAAAAAAA
>CAUYRH010120146.1:0-43567 GCA_963574655.1 Perodicticus potto
ACAACACAGGATCAGACCTCCACAAAGTAATGAGAAAGTCTCTTGAATGTTATCGCAATCAGGTTGATGAAAATATCTCTGATTGTATCTGAAGCCTGTACACTGTACCCCATGACTGAATTATTGTACACAGATATGATTTAATAAAAAAGAAAAGATAAAAAAAAAAAAAAAGAATGGAAAAATAAATATGAGATGTACCCCATACTAATATTAAACTGATATAGAAACACAGGCTCCTAAGAACAATGAAACACAAATATAGTCTAATACGGGGTAGAGGAAGGTGGGAGGGGGAAGGGGAGGGAGGGATCTCACCTAATGTGCACACTGTGTATGACACGTCCCCTGGGTGAGGGGCTGTTTCACAACCGGAACTTTACCCGGGAAGTGAGAACAGTACGATCTAAAAATGTGTACCCTCATATTAATTTGAAATTTTAAAAAATTCATAAATAAATAAAAGAATGGTCAATTTTATGCTATGCGATCTTCAGCTCAATTATAAAATATACAATTATAAAATAATAGCAACCGCAGGCTTACTCTGCCAACTAAATGAGCTAGCATATGTCTGACACTTAGCACTATGGCTGGCGCAGAGTCAACTCAGTAAATGCTCCCCTCTATCATTCTTCCACCCATCTTTCAGGGAAAGAGGGTGAAACACCAAAGCAACACAGAGAGAGATGAACTAGATTAAGACCGAATATTGTTCTTGGCTCTAAATACAAAGAGCTAATCTAACTTGTGTTCTAAAGACAGGCAGACACACCCCTTTCCCTCACCTAATGAATCCAAAACCTCGCTAGGAGTTTTGTCTATGTCTTGGGCAGTGTGCCAATAAGTGACCCTACGCCCCAGGTGAACCATGCTGAGAGCAGGCCAGGTCTTTAGTAACATTTCTCATCGACAACCAAAAAAGGAGCGACTGTGTTTTTTACCTTCTGAAAGGGAAAACCCTTTCTGGCAAGAAACGTGGCGAATCCCCAAAGGCAAAATTTTCCAGGGATTTAAAACCATACCTGGGATGTCTTGCCATTCTTCATTTTTCCCTTTGATCTTCGTTACAGTGAGATGAGGTGTGGTTTTAGGTATTTGTGTTTTTCCATTTCAAAGCAAAACTCCATCACAAGTGAAGGCCAGGAAAAGTGTGACAGCGAAGATCACAAGAGCACACAAGTCACAATAGAAAGGAGCTCAGCACATAAATACCCCCGATGTCAAAACAACAATAAAATTATCTCTTCACTCATTTCATGATCATTAATCATCTATGAACTAAGTACCCATTTATGAAGCCCATGACATATGGCATCTGAAGATGTCACCTTTAACAAAGGAAAGGGTAGAGATTTTTGTTCTGTTTTCATTTGTTGGCTATTCTGAGATTGTTTGTTTTAGCAAGAAGCCTAATAAGACTGGCGAAGGGGATCATAAAAACCCAGACACAGGCTGGAAAAAAGAAACCCAACTATAAAAGAGAGTAAAAATCTTAAAAGTACACACTTCAAACTGCAGTTCATCATAACAAGATTAATCATTAATCTGACTGGTGTTTTTTCCCAGCCTGAAATGTGGCCAGGGGAAGATTTATGCCCTAGAAACCCATGAACCTGAAAAATCCCCCAGCAGATTCAAGAAGACACAGATACATCTACTTGACAAAAATCTAATTTCCACCTAGGACCTAGCTGCAAGGGAGTCTAAGAAAGCTAGTGTCTAGCTCGCCAGCTTCTGCAGTGCACCACAGGAAGGCATGCTAGAAGAAAGTGAGAAGAGAGGCCCGATGCCAATCCACCATCTTGGTGAGAATTAGAAAAGCAGAAATGTCTGCTGCTCCCCTCTCTTTCAAAGAATTACCAACAGTCACGAGAAGAGAAAAGTAGAGATCCGAAGCGCCTGAACTGTTTCAGCGCTGTCAGTCCGAGTGCACCTGACTCTCAGTGGTGTGTGTGAGAGTAAGACAGGGGGAGAGGCAGCCAGCCACTTGGCGCAGCTTGTAGGACTTGGTGCTTTGGAGACACGAGGTGACATAAGTTCTAACTTAAACTTCACACATGGCCTCTTATTTCCATCTTCCCCGCTTCTATTTCAGCGGGATCCACAAAGTGAGGATTTGGCTGAGAGCCAGATGAGGAAGAATAATGCTGGGTGTGAGAATTAAATCTGATCATGCAGAGGAAGGCTCCTGAGGCTCAAATGTGATGCCCCCGGCTATTAAAAAGCACTAGCGGAGAGAAGAAGGGGAAAGAGCCTGTACTCAGCCATCTTCCCTGCCTGGCAGATTACACACACACGTGTGCATACACACACGTGCACAGATAGCCACACGATATTTTCACCTTCACCTCTGCTCAATAGACGATGTGGTTTACTACAAAAAATAATAATAATAATACATTTTGAGTCAGGAAACCTGGTTTTGATTCTCTGTTCCCTCACTGCTTGGCTCAGGCAAGTCACTTTCCGTCTCTGAGCCTCGGCTTCCTCATGTAGAAAAGAACACTGATCCCAACCCCACTCTCACCACGCAGATGAAATGAGAGAATGCAATCTGTGTTTCTACACTGCAATCGCAACGGCAATGATAGTTGTCATTTGAAATCAGTAAATATACTTTGTGTCACCTGTTTCCCATAAGCAGAAGTTAAAAGCTTGGTAACACCTAAAGTTGGTGCAGCTTGGCAGGAAGACGGCTCTCAGAAACGCAGGGTAAAATCATAAATGGTGCAATGTAGTCAGAGGGCACCATTTCTAGCTAGTTTCTCTCCAGCTAGAAAATGTACCACCTCAGGAACCAGCAATTGCACTGCATGGAATTCACCTCTAGACATACTCACAAAAGTAAGCCAAGTTATACATAAGAGGATATATAATGCAGCTGGTCGATAGCAGAAAATGGAAAAAACTACATCTGTCAGTGGGAACTGGTTCGGTAAATTATAGAGCTTTAAATACTATGCATCTGATGAAAAGACTGAGTGGCTCATTTGGAACTGGAAAGATTTCTAAGGTTTGTTATTAAGGCAAGTAAAGAGCAAGATAATGAATATTGTGTGGAGTCAGAGACAGAGAGCGAGAGAAATGCACGAAAACACACACGCTCATATAGGTAATTGGATAAAACCTTTCTGGAACACTGTACACAAGCTTGTTGTCAGTATTTCTCTTTGGAGAGATGACAGGAACTCAGGGGGAAAGGAAAGCTTTCACATTTCATTTTATGTTATTCCTTTCCTTAGAGTTGGAGGTTTTATTTTGAACGGTGTGCATGTATTTTATTTTTTGAAATTTCAAATTACACATCACGCAAGTGAACTAGCAAATGGAGTACAGAAACCTGTCTTGCGAGTGGGCGTTGTGAACATAATAAAGAAATCAGCAAATGGAAACCCTGTGATACCAGGAGGTGACCCAGGCTCACTGTTTAGGAAACAATGCTCCCTCGGCTGCCAGTTCCCTCCCTCCCTGAACATCCTTGTCTTCAGGACTCATGAAAGGTAGAGGGGCCAGAGGAAAACAGAAATGGAAAGCTAGAGAAAATAAATACGGAAAAAGCCCATGGGGAAATGGAGACGAAGCATGATGTAAGAAGAAGGTGAGGAAACGTTAACACATAACCTCATTTTCAAGGTGGAGATACCTCAAAGGTCAATTCCCCCCCCCCCTCGTATGTACAGTTTGTGTTTAAGTGAATGTTCTCAGCATGGGGAGGCTGTGAGGGAAGCACGCATGTCTTGTTGGCGGGGAATCCCAAGAGGTAACAGATAGGTAATCTTTTGGCAGAAGACTCCTGTTGGTCCTACTATTCGTACGGCTATATCCACACAGATGGGTACCAGCACAAAAGAACCGGACCTTCCGATCTCTGCTGATTCAAAGCTGTAGATACCACTTGCAAAAATGTGTAAGCCTCTGTGCCCCTGGTGTCTTTCAGAACCCTGGCTCTAGGGGACATGGTTAAAATGCTACCCCAAGTGTAGATTTTGTGGTAAAACAAGAATGGTCACTGCTTGAATAACCACAGCCGAATAGGTTTCCCGAGTGTGGTCACGTCCAGGTTCCCCTCAGTTGTTCAGTGTACTGTGAATCCCAAAAGGGCGGGATGTGGTATGCAGGGTCTCCCAGGCCTCCTGTCTGAGGAAGCCCTTTCTTCTAAACATGGCGCTAGACTGATGCATCTTGGATGCGCTTTGAGAAGCCAATTCGCTCAAGGGCTATTTTCTCCTCCTTGATGTTGAGATCAGAGAGTAGGTATGGGATTAACTGTGCATGGAATATGGTACCCAAAAGAACTAGTTCAGCGTATGGCTTGGAGCAAAAAGGATAAAAGTCAAGTGTTGTGGCTTTAAAAATACTCTGAAATCACTGCCGTCTTCCATTATGTTAGTCCTGGAATGAATTTCACAATTAATACCCTTCAACTCCTTCATTGTACAAATAAGGAAATAAAGAGTCAGATTACCGTAACAGAGAACAGTGCTAGTGGTTCAGAACCAGGACTCTGGGGCCAAGCCGACTGGGTTCAGACCCCAGCATTCTGCAGGACCTTGGTAAGTGACATGACCTCCCTGGGCCTCCATTTTGTCCTCTTTAAAATGAAGGATGTGCTAGTCTCTACTACATAGGATTGTGATACAGCTTAACAGGGTTTGGATTTATAAAGTACAGTGTTACTATGTCACTATGTGATAGATGTCTGTCACATACAACGTGCTAGATAAATGAATGCTTCTTTAAGCAAAATAAAGTCACCGGGACCTTGGGTCCTAAAGGGGAGCGTCCTCACTCTATTCATCCTTACAGAATACTTCCACTCCAATGCAATAGTAATTTTGGAAAGCGAAACTAAAAGGATAATGGTTCTGCCATCCTCAAAAAGCCAATGTTAATGAGTGGAGGTAAATAAGCCCACGTTGCCAAGGCAAATCCTAAGAATTCAAATACCACTTCCCCCTCCAGAAGCACATGTTATAAAAACTATGGGTCAGGAAGACACAGAATACGTTGACTTTTTTTTTTCCTTGCCAGCCTTATAGTTCTAGAAAGATTAGGTCACTTTTTGAAAGGATGTTCACAATCTGTACTGAGGGCTATGGAGGTGGGGATGGTAGACTCCGAATACTTGGAGGCATAAGAGAGGGAAGTTGAAAGTGGGATGACTTGGAGCTTTAAGGAAAACAGGCTGTGTTTCTGACAGGTAAGGGGCTAGAGTTGGGATAGAAAGGCGGGCTGAGGTCCTCCTCCTTAATTTGTTCTAAAGCAGGAGCATTGGGCAGGCTGGAAACTCTGACTTCTTAAATGCAGGCTGTCCTTAAGTCAAATGGCATTAGGTGCCTTGCGTTGCCACTAGAGTTTCAGCCTGAACACTGAAATGTGCATTTGCTAAATGGAGCGTGGAGAAGGTCCCAGACACAGAAGGGGCAGGGGAGGGGAAGGAAGGGAAAGGGTGGGGAGAGCATTTGTGTGTCCACTGCCCTCCACTCTCCTGCCCCAGTCGCAGAGGGAAAGTGAGGCAGGGTCCACAAACTGCCCATGAGCTCGTGCTCACCTGACCTTCCTTGTGAAACCTGCCCCTCCTGAGCTTAGGAAGGAAATTCTCCAACATTTGCTGAGGAGGATGGGATGTTAACCAATGCAGGAAGAAAATGGTGGAGGGGACCTGAGAAGACAAATAGGCTTTCTATTTTTTCAGGTTGACACAAGCACAGACTTAGAGCACCTGCTTAAATGGTTGTCCTGTGATATCGAACATTAAGGGTAAAAGTAAAAAAAAAAAAAAGAATTAACTGAGTTCAATGAACTCTCCACTGAACAACTGAAAGTGGAGTCATGAACACCAAAAGTAACACCATGGGCAAACTGTTTTCTTTGAAGTTGTGCCAAAGACTCCTAATATTCCTAAGAAGGTTGGTCTAGAGATGAATTTTGTCATGAGGACAGTGATCATAGTTTATGAACCCCAAATATGTACACTTGGTTGCTCACTGAGATGAAAATTATAAATGTCCTGGAACATTCATGACTTGTAGTTACCCTACCCACACATCTTGACCTTCCTTTTTACCACCTTGGCTGTGGCCTTAGGGAAGTAAGTCTTTCCAAGTATTCTGATCCCTTTTTTGATCTCCCCCAGAAGGGACATTAGTTCTATCTAGATCTGCTAGAACAGAATTTTTTAGAAAGCCATAATAGCTACCACATATTTACAATATGACTGGCAATTCATATAACACTATCTCATTTAATCCTCCCCCAATAACCCTTTCAGACAGGTATTATTATCCCCACTTTCAGGTGAAACAATAGCTGATAAATGGTAGAAGCAAGATTTGAACCCCAGTCTGCCTAATGCAAAAGCCCCCACACTTGTCCCTATTCCATGCTGCCTAGACCCCTTGTCATTCTCTTCTGAAGGAGCAGCTGACAATAAGTGCAGACACGTAAAGTCCTCGTCGAGGTACTGTATACAGCACATGGACATAGAAAGGGAGTGGCAGTCCTAGCTATTTATGGCCACTGCTGCTTCTTCATACACCGCAGGAGGAAATGTGGCCAGACATTACAACCGACAACAATGGGATCACTGCTGAGGCCTTTCGAAGAATCCCTCCTTCCCCTCCACAACATCCAGATAACAAACAAATAAACACAATCAGAATCAAAGACAGCTCCCATCAAAATAAAGCCTGACCTCAGCCTAGCAAACATTCCCTCTGGCCATCTGGAATCCCCACATTTATGGCTTAAGGAAGCGATTGCATCCACTGCTCCCGCATCTGCTGCTTGCTCGCTGTGTGCAAAGCTCCGCCTTGTGAGTCATCTCTGGAAGCCCAGACTGGGAAGAGCACTGGCTTTCCTTTCCCATCTACTAGAGGATTAATTGCATTCTGCCACTTATCCTGGTTATCAGTTCACACGTGTGCCTTGGAATGCGTCTCAACATAAAACTGAGTGGCTTCCAGGCACAGGGAAAGTCCCACATGCAATTCCAGAATTAAGATTAGAACAGCAAAATATACTCAGACCTATAGCCGGAAGAGACACCTTAGTAAATGCAGTCCTTTCACAGCATCCTGTGCCTGTATGACCAGGTCCCAGTAGTGTATTTTTGATGCTGTTTCAATTGCCTGGGGAGTCCTCCGCATAAAATATTCGCCCAGACCAATTCCTTCAAGAGTTTTCCCTGCACTTTCTTCTAGTATTTTTATAGTTTCATGTCTTAAGTTTAAATTTTTAATCCAGTGAGAGTCTATCTAAGTTAAAGGTGAAAGGTGTGGGTCCAGTTTCAGTCTTCTACAGGTTGCCAGTCAGTTCACCCAGCACCATTTGTTAAATAGGGAATCTTTTCCCCACTGAATGTTTTTAATTGGCTTGTCAAAGATAAATATCATCTAACTCCAATAAGATTAGCCCACATCACAAAATCCCAAAACCAAAGATGCTGGCATGGATGTAGAAAAAAGGGTACACTACTACATTGCTGGTGGGAATGCAAACTAATATAGTCCTTTTGGAAATATATCTGGAGAATACTTAGAGATCTAAAAATAGAACTGCCATTCAATCCTATAATTCCTCTACTAGGTATATATCCAGAAGACTGAAAACCACATTATACAAAGATATCTATATCAGAATGCTTACTGAAGCCCAATTCATAATTGCTAAGTCATGGGAAAAGCCCAAGTGCCCATCAATCCACGAATGGATTAATAAATTTTGGTATAGGTACACCATGGAATATTATGCAGCCTTAAAGAAAGATGTAGACTTTACCTCTTTCATGTTTAAATGGATGGAGCTGGAAAATATTCTTCTTAGCAAAGTATCCCAAGAATGGAAGAAAAAGTATTGAGTGTACTCATCCCTACTATGAAACTAATTTATAACTCTCATATGAAAACTATAACCCAATTACAGCACAAGAACTGGGGAAGGAGCAAGGGAGGAGAGGGGAGAGGGAGGATGGGTGGAGGGAGAGTAATGAGTAATTGATGGGTCCACATTTACAGTGCATCTTAGAAGGGTACATGTGGAACCTACTAAATGTAGCATATAAATATGTGTACACAATAACTAAGAAAATGCCATGAATGCTATGTCAACCAGTTCGATTAAAATATTTCAAATTTTATATAAAACCAACACATTGTACCCCATGATTGCATTTATGTACACAACCATAATTTAATAAAAAAATAAAGATAAAATAAATTTTAAAAAATGAAACAAAACTTTCAAGGCCTTTTACCATTTAGGCCTTGTTAAATCCCCAGAAAAACTGCATGGCATTAGTTGCATGCTATCAAATGCTCCTGTGTGTATTTAAAACAAAAAGGCACCTAGCAAAGGCAATGAAGGAGGTACTGTATATTTTGCATGTTCCCATCCATTCATCGAGCATTTCTTTTTTGAGAACTTATTGTGCGCCGGGCCCTGAATGAGGTGTAGGGTTTCCCTTTTATCTCTTCCCAATCGTGAACCCAAATGACCATGAGTTTCCTTTCTCATTGGTAAGAGTTTGCAGAACTGTGCTATGAATCACAGAAACACTTTTTCTTATGCCAGTGTTTTCCCATTTTGGTTTAAGGGCATCAGATGTCTCCAATTATCTACGTAAAGCGTTGTGGAATGAACAACAAGAAAGTCCTGCAAACAAACTTACCTTTAAGAGAGAAATATACATGGAAAATGGACTCCTGGGGATGGAAGGAAGGCAGTGAACAGAGGAAGACAAAAACCCTACAAAATCCGGCAAACCAGGAAAGGGTTTAACAAAACTATACAAGTTGAAATTAGTATTTTAATCAGAGCTGATTAAGTAGTGACCAGAAGAAGAACGGGTGGCATACAGCTAGCTAGTCCTTTGGGTCTGTCAGCTTGTTGCCAAACCAGTTCTCCTGGCAGGACACTTGGCAGTGCTCTTTTTGACATCTGCTTGCCAAGATATTCATTGACAACAGCCCTTTGTTGAGTCACTGAGCTTTGGTCTCAGTGTCCCAAAAGCAACAGAAGTTTCTGTCTGGGCCTCAAATGCATAACTGGACAAATGTTAACCACTTTCTCTCACCTTTGCAAACTTCTGAGCTTCTCCTTTTTTGTCCTGAAAAGTGATAAAAAACGGATTGCTGCCCAGCCTGTTTGAGAAGGGCGGAGGGAGGAAAATAGGAGAGGGTATCACCAAAAAAAAAAAAAACAAGATAATCAGGGTCCTTGGGCCTGTTGCTACCGGATCCATTCCTTGGCTTGAGCTCTGCTCACCCCTGGTCTGCATCTCCCAGGTCCACTGGCTTCCTGCTGGGCTCTGCCAATGGGAGGCACTGAGATTCCAGAGTAAGAGAAGGGGAGAAGTTAGGGTATTTCCTCCCTTCACTCTCAGCCATGGCCACATCTCCTGTGTGCTTCCAGATTTCACCAGGCTCACTCCCTATTGTTCCAGTCTCTGCAGGGTGCCTCCAGCCTTTAGGTTCTTGTAGTATTGCCCCTTCCTTCCATCCCCCCAACTTGCTAGCTGTAGCAGCTTCCTTACATTGGTAAATTTACTCTGGTTTACCACCCCATTCTCTATTTGGCTTCTCAGCTTTTCCATTGTCACTGGAGCCAATTCCCTGTATTAAATTCTCTTTGTGTGAAATACCTAGAATGGTTCCATTTTCCTGGCTAGATGCTAAATGGTATTAGACACTTTGAGGCAACTGAGTGCCAACAGGTTTGCAACTGGCTTATATGTTTTTCTTGGCTGATATAAGCCAATAGGAATTTAGTTTTGAGTCAGAAGACCTAGGCTCATATCCTTGCCCTAAGTCTGCCTAGGAGTGTAAGATTAGACATTTACAAAACCTTTCTAAGCCTGTTTCTCATTTTTAAAATGTCTACTAGATTGCTCAACCGTTTAGATGAAATGATATATATGAAAGAACCTATCTATCTACAGAATGCTAAACAAAACTAAGCAAGTATTACTGTACTATCAACAATATTATTATTAAGTTTTGGTCTATGGTTAACATTTTTATAACATGATTCATTTTATAAATATAAAATGTTTGCTCTTTCCTATCCACTCATCTCTAAAGGGCAATTTTTATAAGATATTTTAAAGTGAATATTTCCCTGTCTTTTACAGAAATGTTTACCATGTAAATACGCAGTCAGGTCAAGATAGAAGTAGGATTGCTAAGTTCTGTTGGGACAAGCCCCAGGTAAACACAGAGTATCATGTAATGATGTGTGAGGTGAGACAGAGAGCGTTTGGGAGGTTGTAGGGAGCATTCACCCAGGCTATCAGTATTCTCTGTACACATTAAAAAGCTTGACTTCTGCTTCTCTGCCTCAGCCAGTTGTTTAAAATGCCCTCAGGTTAGGACAGGCAAATGTGAGTTTAGAAGTATTGCTCTAAACCATTTGACTGCCCTTAAAGTGAACTGTCTCAAGCTTGTTAGTCCATGACTTCAACAAACTGAAGTGGTCATGACCATCAGGGTTATGACTAACACCCAAGACCAAAGCAGGCACCTACCCATGGGCTACAGTTTCAGAGGCTAGGAAGTCATATCCTCAATGGCATGCAAAAAGCTTCATTTTTACATAATTTTCTCCACCATTCTTCTGACACCTACATCAGGGGGAAAAAATATTCTCCAATCAAGGGTACCAAATTCTCTGGGAAAGGAATGCTATGTAATTGCTGATCATGGCTATTCTGCCTGAGAACAGGACCTTAGGTGAGAGGCCCCGTGCTACCCCCTAAGAAGAAGGATGTCCCAGAAATGGGGAAAGGGTACAGAAGTGGTGGCTAGGACACCAAAGCCAAGCCTCACACTTCGCAATTTTTCCAAGCACTCTGCATGGTTATGATTAAACACGAGGGGAAAGATTTCCAGAACAAGTTTGGGGTCAGAAGTCAAAATTATCAGAGGTTTTGAAAGATGAACAAATGCCATCTCCTCCTAGTTTGAAAAGATGGCCATGTGGAATTAGCCCAGGAGTCATCTAGGACCTGTTCTCTACTTCATACTAGAGCCAGTGTCCTGTGTAATCGTCCCATAATCCCTGGAGATATGTCTTATTCACCCTACTTTTCAGATGAGGACGCAGAGGCCTACAGAGTCAAGAAATCAGCAAACCAGACTTCAAAACTCGGATGCCTAACTTACCAGGGAGTGCATCCCCCTGCCCTGCCCTCCTGGTTGGTAAGGTCTTCAAAATCCGTGGAAAGCTCTTCCTAGTTGGCGTTCTCTTCCTTCCAGGTTAAGATGGCAAATTAGTGTATCTGCAACTATGATGTGCTTACGGAATGATCTAAAAATTTTCTTTAAATGCAGATTCTCAGTCAGTATATCTTGGGTAGGGCCTGAGATTCGGCATTTCTAGCAAGCTTCCAGAAGATGCTGGTGCTGTGGTATAGGCACCCCGTTTTGAGTACAATAGCGTACATCCCAACAGCCTGCCTTTCTTCATTCACTCAAGCCACTCGTTCATTTGAAATGTACTGAGTTTACTAAGTGCCTATTACATGCCAGGCACCATGCTAGGGGCTGGGATGCAGCAGTGGACAAGCAGACAGAGCCCTTTCCCTTATGAAACTTACATAGTAGTGGAAAGAGACAAAAAACAGATGTGAAAACTAATAAAGAATGCAGCATCAGATATATATTGGAAAGGGTAGGAGAGACAGCAATTAGGGATGGGGAGGGGCATTATCTGACCCCAGTCCACACTCAGGGACACTGACCCATGATCAGTGGAACCAAGTACCTCTAATGCCATTTCTAAATCAAGTCATCAGCAACCCATAAAGATTTAATGCCCACCCCCTACTCTGTGTAAATCAAAGTATGAGATGAAAGGATACAGTATCTAGGATTGGCTTCAAAAATAATATGGGAGGGGAAGTGGCTGATGGGTACCTATGAGAGATTCTTCATATCATTCATTCTGTTTGCTTTATTATATGTTTGGCATTTTCCAGAATGGAAAAAAAAAAAAACAACCACAATTCAAGTATATAAGTGGTTGGGACATAATAGGTGAACTCAACGGAATTCAGGTCACTCTTGCAACCTGATTCTAGATTACTGATCCTTAACCTAAACTTGGCGGTGGGGGGGTCAGGGACCTTGGAGGGAAACTTTACATTTTACTTCCACTCGTCTCTAACTGAGAGGTAGCATTTCTTTAATTTATGAATGTAGGTAACCAAGCACCGTAGTATTAGCAGAAGCTGTTACTCTCTCACCAATAAAAATCACAGATAATTTCATATCACAGAAACCACTGTTAGCGATATTTGGAAATACCCCTTTCAACCTTCAACTCAATCTTGATAACTAGTAGGTTAATAAGAAGCACATATTTTATTATATCTCAAATTCATATTTTCATAAGTGTATTTACATAGTAACTGTAGGTCTTTTGTAATTCTACATGTTTTAGTTTATATATTTTTGAATCTGAGCCAGGCTTGCAGCATAGAGAGTGGCTGCATACCCCCATCAAAAAATGTGGTTTCTCCAGCCCTCCAGCCCAAGTATCATCCTGCCTGGAGCACTGAGAATGGTGAAAGGGAGCTAGAAGCATCTGGAAATTTCCAGCATCTCAGAGATAAGCCCTGACTCTAGTGTGAAAGAAAATGTAGGCATTGGAGTAGGCAATGTTGGGCAATGGGCCAGATAAAATGTAACATTCTTCAATGTTTATCCTTCCTGGCTCATTTGTGCCTTATCTATGAGAATCTCTGTCTGGACAGGAAACTCCTGAATGACAGTGGCATAGCCATCAGTTTCTGACAGGGCAGAGGTTGCGAGGTGAGGGGGTAATGGCAGGCAGGTGGGATGCTAGCAGGATACAGATGAGGAGAAACATATTATTAGGATTTTTGGTGGTGTGGAGACGTTTTCAAACCAGTTGCAAGGATGGGAGCACATGTTAGCACACCTGCCCCTGCCCTGACAGGCAGCAAACAGAGGCGTTCAGAGCTGGCGATCGCACTTTATTTGAGGGCTGGAAACTTCTGACTCCCCAGGGCTCGGCACACTGGGGCTTTGGACCTGTTCATGGCTTGGAGGTGAAAATGTTGCTCACAGCCAGACACTTCATTAAAATTTTGATTTTCAGCTGAGGCTATAGTGTCTGCACGCAATCCGAAGGGTGCTTTCCCCAGGTTTCAGAAGACAGAGTCTTGCAGCTGGAGTACACCTGTTAACACAGCCTAAAGAGCCCCCTTTGCTTCCCCCCCTTGCCTTTCATCAAGGACCAAAATTACAGCTACTGAGCTGGCCTCGCCCTTCTGAGCCTGTAACCGGACACCATGGGACAGCTAAGGCTGTCCCAGAACTCAGCAGAGGAAGAAAGCAAGGGCGGGTGCATTGGGGAGGGAAGGGGACACTCCAGGACATGCCATGTCATGAGAAACTAAGGCCTCGGAGACCGTGAGAACGCAAGTGCAGCTATCTGGCCATGGCAGCAATCCCATGCCAAGGAACCAGGACAGAAATCGTCCAGCCAGAAAATAAAAAAGTAAAGTAAAAGGCTGCCCTGGAGGATGGGAGCCCTAAATTAGAAGCCTCCCAAGGCCTGAAGGCAGAATTATAAAGTCAAAACCCCTTGACAGCTGCTGAGTCGCCCCTGGTTCACAGTAGGAATTCCTGGTAGCAGCATGGCTGGGGACTCCATGTTGGCTCAGCCACTTCCCAGCTGTGTGACTTGGACAAGTCCCTAACCTCTTTGCCTCTCTGGGTCCTCATGCATAGTAAATGGAGAGAGCAAGACCCACACAATCCAGGCTCCCACAAAGGTGAAACGAGACATTCGTGCTAGCATTTTGCAAACCTCGAAGTGCTCCAGAATTCTTCAGAATGTTGTTTCTGGCTTTCTGGAGTGGGACAGCAGAGTGGTTAAGTGAGTAAGCATTGGGATGAGACCAGCTGGGTGTGAATCCTGGTTCTGCTGCCTCCAAGATGTGTATCCTCCAATAGTTCTTCAGTAATTCTGTGGCCCAGTTTTCTTATTGTTAAATGGAGCTTAAACATAGCCATACCTGCCCCACAGGACCGTCACCATGGTTAGATGAGTTTGTTTACTCACGTAAAGTGCTTAGAGCAGTGCCTGGCACAGAGTAACACCAGTAAATCCTAGTTATTCTGTTCGTTATTTATTATTGCTGTGATTACTGGTCAGTGATAACTCATTTCCATTTTGGTCCCACAGAGGGCAAAGCTTATTTCACCAGCCGTTGCTTCTGGCCTTGGCCATGTGACTTCATTTGTCTGATGGGATGTGGGCAAATAGGATTCGAGCTGAAGTTTGAAACGTGCTTGTGCTGTGGGGCTTGCCCTCTTGTGCTTCTGCCATTTCCGTAAGGAAAACATGCCTTGGAGAGCCCACTATCCCAGAAGGACAAAAGCCACATGGAGGAGACTGGAATGAAACTTGAAGACCAGAGCCAAACCCAGTCGAGATTAGCCAAGGCACAGATCACAGCCTAAAGCAGAGTCACCACGGCTGATGTGCAGAACCAAAAGCACGAAAATGGATACCTGCCACCAAGCAATGGCTGCCTGGTAGTTATTTTTGTTATTCTCACCATCCAGCGACAGCAGATTCACTTCGGGGTTTTCATGTTAAATCTTAAAATACACTTCACTCCATTTGGGGCCAACTCTTACTATAAAAAGAAACAATAGGAAGAATTGTCTTTTCAATAAAGGTTATATAAAACAAGCCTTTGCTTATTCACTTAACTATCATTTACTGAGCACCTACGACGCGCAGACATCACACTAGGTGCTGCGGAAACACACACTTCAGGACCATCTGTATCAAATTCCTGCAGCTAAATCATCATTCTCTGCCTAACATGCTGATTCTTAGAAAGCCAAATTGTGCCCATTAGTCCTGGCCAGGGGAGGAAGGGCTTGCATGCCATGGTAACCCCCTGGAATCCACCGAAGACTTGAGCCAGCCACGTGTCTACTCAGCAGGAGGGCTGCCAGTGTCCAGGATCCTCTGGGCTCTGTAGAAAGTTCTACATCTGTCAAATTGTCACTGATGTTCAGAATCTGAAACACTGCCATCTTTTTCCTGGATAAAACCCAGTACACACCTAAGATCAGAAAGGCAGTAAGTTGCATCTCTCTTCTCCCTGGGGCTAAAGCAGCCCTGGTCTGTAACAACCGACTGCTTTTCTGGGGCTCGGGGAAAATTGAAAAGCAATCCATCTGGAAACACCCCCTCCCATAGCTGACGCTGTTTAGAACCTGGCAGGAGCGAGGATCAAGGGCTGGGCCGCTATTTTATCATCCCTCCGATGTAGGCCATCTAAGAGTCTATTATCCAACCTGGGCCAACTGGCAGAACTCCAGGTCAGCACATTTCAGAGTCGGAGGGCACCTCAGAAGCCACTTCACCCACAGCAGCCTCACTAACCTCAGCCTCAGTTCAGGGAATAAAGAAAGGGTTTAGTCTGCAGATTATTCCATTTGGACCCCACTGTGAGCCATAAAATAATGGATGGTGTGTGGAATGTTTACAACTCTCTAGAAGGTATATTTCTTTTCTTATGTGCAATATAGAATGTGGTAGCATAAAAATAACTGGTTGAATGTTTATTTCTTCTAAAAGCTCGCTTGGTTTCTAAGAAATTTTAAATGTGTGTCCCCTGAAGTTTGAATTAATGCACATAGGGTTGGGACTTGTGGAATGCACATAACCTGGGGCCCTCGGTAGACCTACCAACAGCACAGTTATCTCGAGCTTTAAATGGGCTATAAAGCTCAGCTTTTACTCTTTTATCATGCTCCTTACAAAGGACGGAAGGACGTTGATAGCTGCCAGCACGTGCAATGTGAGACACTGTCACCATGGGCGCTAATGGCAGCAGGGGGCATCTCACACTGCCTATTAGGAAACCACTCCAACCAGCGCTGCTGCCGTCCACTCTGAGGACAGCGTGGGCTTCTGTATTGTGTCTTATTATTTTGCATTTTTGATGTCTTGTCAGCTTGGGGCCTTGTTGACCACAGAGGAGCTGCTCCTCCTGGGGCTAGTGAATTCCCAGAGATAGCAAACAACTCGCCTGGGAGAGCACCTTTCAGATGCAAGCCAGCCTATCCAGCCTCCTCCTGTGTGCAGCTCTCCCCCTCCAGGCCAGTATCTGCCTGCCCTAATCGCCCCGGGGCCTTAGGAAACAGACAACTAAGGACAGACCCTATGCTCCCGAGCCCACTGAAATTATTCAAACTAGTCAGTCCTAAACCCTGATTACCCTGCCTTGACTATTCTTCCCATGAAAACCAAAAGCCTGTTGCACACAGTTGTGCCCTCTCCTGCCTCCTGGCCCACCTGGTGCCTCCCCTGTGGCCCCCCAGGGCATGGTGTACCCCTCCTCTTTGGATCTGCATCAAACTATCTTTTCAATGGAATCGCCTTCTGCTGTGTGGGTCTCACCACATCCAAATAATAACAAAATCTACTTTTAAAGCAGCTTCTGGGCTCAGAAAAGGGGAAGATAGTGAGCAAGTAAGTCAAGACCTCGCGCACCAAGGCAAGCTGGGCCCTCCAGTTGGGAGGAGGTTGCTCAAATCCCTCCCTTTGGAGGGGTGAGGACTGGGAACACGTGAGAGACAAAGGCACAGGGTCAAGGCTAAATGTTTAACAACTGACTTTTAAAATAAAAATGCCTTGATTAGTAGTGTTGAGGGATTCCATGAAGTAAGTAGCCCTACTATGATCAATTTCAAGCTAGCAGGGTGAGGAGAGATGCACACGATTGGCCCTGCGAACTTTTACATGTTGGCTCTGGCACACTGATTGAACAGGAGCTCCTACCATTTGTTGGGGGGGTGTGTGTCAAGGGAATTCCCAAAATGTGGCCCCGGAGATCCAAGAGCAAAAAAAAAAAAGCTGCTAGATACTTCCACAGGACAGGCTTTCAGAAGAAGAAAGGAGCTTGCATTTTTCTTGCAGAAAAAGTATTCCTATGGAATGTCTAGGAAAGAGTATCAAGGTCCTTTTAAAGCCCTCAGAAATCCTTCATGCCAGAATCCATCAGGGGAAAAGGAGGCTCAGGAGTTCAGGGCATTTGGGGTGTAGGAGAGCGAACCTAAGCTTTGGTATCACAAAGCCCTGGCCTAGACTGAGAGCTCCACTGCTATGTGACCTTGGGTGAGTTTGGCTGACTCCAGACTTTAGTATTCTCATCTGTAAAATGGGAATAACAACTCCAGCATTGCTAGGGTGCGATGAAGGCTAGAAATAACATATGTTCAGAACCGAGCACAGTGCCTGCCAGATAGGAATTCTTAACCCAGTCCCCATGGAGAGAATTTTTTTCATTAATTTATAACTGAAATTTAATATTTCCTCCAGTTATGAGTGAAGGTAACAAACCACTGTGGTATCAACAGTACTTGTGAGTCTGTCACCAATAAAAACTGCAGATACTTTCCTATCACGTTACAGTCAATATCTGGAAATATTATTTACCTTACCACTACTTCGAAGTAAGATAGTTGTTGGATTTACCACTAACTCTTGTTATAATATTTAATGTAGTAATGAAGAAGCATATATCAATTGTAACAGCACAATATTTTTAAAACTTTGATAATTGTATTTCAATATACATGGCTTCCTTTGTAACTCTATGTATTGTACTTTATGCATTAAGAAACATTATTCTGAGAAGGGGCCCACAGGTTTCACCAGACTGTCAGAGGCATCCATATTTCAAATAAACATCAAGGATCCCTGGATTGATACCATAAATGGTAGCTAGTTTATTAATACCATTATCCTCACAGCCTCTAGGGCACTAACAGCCTTGCTTGGGTAAGAACCAGAGAAGCAACTGCCCCCTGGAAAACATCTCAGCTTCATGTGCCCATGAGCCATCAGAGCAGCAAAAAGCCATTGACCAAAGTCTGTCCCTGGTCACCCGCTCCTCCCCCAGCCTCTGGTAACTACCATTCTACTCTCTACTTCTATGAGAAGTATATACAATTGTATATACAATTATTATTTGTCAATTAAAATCAAACTTGAAAATAAAAAAAAATTAAGTTTATTTTAAAGAGCCAGTGAACAGGAGGGTAGTGCTCGCCGCCTGGTGTTTTCTCAGAATTCTCTGGAAATCCCAGCTATGGTTGACCTGTTTCCAAGTAAGGCTCTGCCATCCACAATGACACAGGATGCAATTCCCAGCTCTGTGCCCACTGCTAAGTATTTCCTGAGTTATTTTCATACTCTGAGTCCTGTAGGAACCTGCCACAGCTGCTCCCGGAGCCCTGGAAACACACTACTGTATACCCTCAACAAGTATCAACTGCTAATATTCTGCCATGATCTATGGTTCAAAAAACTCAGACATGGCACCTCAGCCTGGAGGATTTCATGAAAGGCAGACTGAGCACCCTTGAGACCAGAGTGTCTACACCTGTGAGCTTTTTTAGAGGATGGAAAAACGTTTAGAAAGTAAACAATTTTGCTGATTAAGCTCAAGCATTGTGGAGGGAATGGAGGTTAATTTGTAGAGAAGGACTCTGGAGAAATTGCTCCTTGGGCAGTTTATACTTTGTCACATAGCTGAGACATTTCAGGAGCTTCCTACAAAATCACTGAGATGTCTCTTGACCTTCCCACTGGAAACAAGTGAGTGCCCAAAAGTTGGCAGCAGAAATTCCACTATACGAGCTCCTCTGGCCTCCGCTAGGTGTTCAAAAATATACGATGAAGCAGCTCTTTCATTCTTCTCCACAATAATTTGAGTTAAATGTCATTGTTATTCCCATTTTAGGTGAGAAAGCTGAAGTCAAGCTACTTGCCCAAGGTCACAAAGGTAGTAGGAAGTAGAAGCAGGATGCGAACCCAGTTCAGTGAAGCTCCAAAACCTAACTTCTTGGCCACTATTCCGAATGGATGCATCCTCAAAGGGCTACAACAACTGACGAGCTCCCCGGATAATTAGGTACATTTAAGGCAGTATTTGGGGGCAGTGGTGATTTTTGATACTGGACAACTCTCTAGCTACAGTCAACACTTCAACCTTGGATACTGACACCAAAGAGATGAAAGTGCTGGCTGATTTAACAATTGGGAGCCAAAGGACGCTTTGTCAGCTGAGTTACTATGATAAGGGCATCAGCTGCACAGAGACACAGAGACGAATGAGCTTTCCTGGTCCCTTGTCGTCCTCTCTGTCTCTTAGAGGATGTGTCAGGAAGGATCATTTCAGCTGAAATCTACACTGCCCTGCGGGGAATGCTCCAGAGTCCTGCCCTGGATGTGTATCACGTTTTCTGCTTCTGGCTTCAGCATAAAACTCCAACCTCCTCTCTCCCACAGGATTTTCAAACAAATCAAGAACATTCATCACAATGTTCAACCTTTAGTCGCCCCATCTGAAATTCTGATAGACTCATTGAGGTTCTCAGGTCAGACACAAGCACCATCCAGACTTCGGTCAGTTTCACACAGTTCTTTTGACTCCACAGAATGCTTCATAACTATTTTCACAAGCGCTTATAAACAGTGGCATCTATTTAGCTCAGCATAAGCATGCACTCAGCATATGCTAGGAAATGTCGAACAAGTGACTTTCCCTAGGAAAAAAAGAAAACAGTGCCTTGCAGTGTTTGCTGATTTCTGTGGTGTAAAGGCTTCTGCTACGGCTGACTTCACATCAGTTACCAACTCGATGTCCCTGAACCTGAGTTGCTAAGAGATGCGCACAATTGGCTCTCGTGTGAAGAAGCTGGCTCCAACACACCACCGCCCAGGACCCAGCACCCAAGCCCATGTTAGGAAAAAGCTCATCTTTTAGTAGTCTTCAGAATACTGCAAACTCACTAGGAGTCTGTGATGAATAACAAGTGATTAAGGGTATTTGAGACCCAGCTGGGTAGCAAGATCTTGGGCACTGATAGCATTGTGCCTCTTCTGCTCAAAGCCAGCTACTAGAGCAGCAAATGCGAATAAGTGGGCAAAATAGACCAGGCATCCACCACAGTCCCTGGCTGAAGAGACAAAGCTCATTTCACTACATAATCTCTTGAGCACTTTATACCTGGGTAAGCATTATCACATGATCCTTAAGCTTTAGGCCTCAAAATGACTGTGAGCCTGGCCAGTCACTTTCCGCTAGCTTCCTCTATGCCTCGGAGATGAACACCACCAGCTTGGGGGATGCACTTTGGGGCTTTCTATTTCCCTTTGATCATATTTATTCTTTATTATCTTAATCCTATGTTAGATGTTTTCCTGTCAACTCTTTTGAATACTTTTAAGGATATTGATAAATAAATCCATATAAATTAAATGAATGAACAAAATTTAAATACTTTTTTGTAAACCCTACAGCAGTTGTTATGACTAACAATAGTCCATCGGCCAGACATCCCTGCTGTCAGCATCAACCTCAGTGGTATTCATCACCACCTGAACTCGTAAGAGGGTCTCAGATAAGCAAAGAGGGCCAGCAGTCTTCATCTTGATAATAATATAAATAACAACCACTGATTAGTCCACCATATGACAGACATTTGACAGACGTTACCTACGAAAACATTAACGATGTAAGCAAAATCATAGCCTCTATCTCTCTGAAAGAGAAATAGAGGTGGAGAGGAATGGGAAGAGGGATAAAAAAATAAGCATGCATATATGTAGGATACTAGGGAGATTCTGGGAGAGTTTGGGGAGAACTGAGAGCAAGGAGAGAAAGAACCTTCTGAGATGCTTACTTGTGTTTAGAAGATACATTTTGCGTGATTCCATTTATATGAAGTTCAAGAACTGGCAAAATTAATCCATAGTGACACAGGCAGAATAGCTACCTCTGGGGTGGGGTGAATGGAAGGGGAGGGGACATGAGAGAGCCTTCTGAGCAGTGCTGACAATGTTCTCTATCTTGGTCTGGTTGGTAGTTATACAAATACATAAAGTCATGGCTATAGTTGTAGCTACATATGTGTCTGTGTAGTGATGTTTTTCAAGATCTGCCCTTTTAAAGCCCTTTCTTCCATGTGCTTTTCTTCCAAACAAGATAGAAGAAATTCCACATCGAGGAAAAGCATATACACCCACACACATGCACACACACACGCTCACAAGACAGAACCAGACAGAAAGTTCCGATGGTGTGGAAAAGACACTCTACTCGGTACAAACACTTGTAACATCAGATCTACAAAGGAGAAATTAATTTGTGGCTACACATTGAAAAAAAAATAGGTTACTTCCCAAACCCAGGGAACATAGCATCTTTCTTAAGAAACAAAGTTTCCATGGCTGCAAGGCCACAGTCAAGAGGAGAAGAAAAAGCGTCAGAAGCAGCAAAGTTTGTCTTTCCCTCCTCAAATATCAATGCCCACTGATCGCTAAATCACTCCCATGGCTTATTAAAGTAAATGTCACAGAAAGTTACGGACACCGCCTTATTCATTAAATGCACTTGAAGAGATTTCTGGGGGAGAATTTTCTTTTAAGTCAAATAGGAGGTACACACTGCCGGGAGAGGGTTATAACCCACACCAGCCAGGAGGTCATTCATAACAGTGAATGGGTGTTTGATGAGATGTTTTTGTTCTCAGGCTGCACTAAAAATAGTAAGAATGTAAAGTTTAAACTTTAAGCCAACTCACTCTAACTGGCATTCATGACCCCACGAGAGTATTAGGTGGTCATGTACTAAGGAGGTCATGAGCACATCTTTCTAGATTTGCTCCCAGCTAGAGGATATGTGTTACAAAGAAAAATGGAAAATCCCACACATTTTTAAGCTAAGACTTCAAAGTAATTTTGAACTTGAAAACTTGTACCCCCAAATCATCAAGGTATGCATTCTCTTTTCTCTGACATCGGAAGCGCTTCAGTCACAAAGTTTGAAAAGCACTGTGTATAGCTGCACAGTCTAATACGGTAGTGAAGTTTAAATTTAAACTAGTTAAAAATTTAAATACAATTAAACCAAACTTAAAGAATTAAAAATAGAGTTCTTCAGTTACACTGCCCACATTTTTAGTACTCAACAGCCATAAGCGGCTACCACATTGGACAGCACAGATTCAGAACACTTCACCTTTATAGAAAATTCTATGGAACAGTACTGGCCTAGAGATACAAAAATCTGGTTAATTTATAGAGATGCTTTGAGATCCTTCCCTTCTAACTTCAGAAGAGGGGAAGGTCTAAGGTGTCAGATAGACTATTATAGAAACTGACCCTCAAGTCCAGGGTCACATGACGCAAAAGTCTACCAGCTGCTAGGTATTGGGAGAGGAATCAAAGAAATAGGCACAGATCTTGGCTTTAAGAAGCACGCTCGTAATCTACTCTAATCCAAGAGCATGGAACCAGATGTTTTCTCAATACCACATTTATAATACCACTCTCCTTCTAACCCATGGAACCTAAAACAATGTCCGTTCCAAAATCAAGTCCATCCACTTATAAAGCAGATAGATAGTGGAGGCCATGTACAACCGGCACAGAATTTATCTTTAGCAAGTTAGGAATGGGGCTCCTGATTTTGGATAGGAAAATCCTTTTGTAACTACTTGAAGTGAATTTTGAAACTCAGTGTAAAGTGGTTCAGAGCAAGCTTACTGAACTCTGACAACATCCATTTCATGACACCAGAGATGAGCGTTTTTTCTCAGGAAGAAGGAAATGGAGAGCTGGAAGAGGCAGGGATGAGAAGGGAAAGAAGCTGACCAAAGGCAGCTAAGTGGCTAAGTGTAAGTGCCTTCACTATTGGTTCCCCAGCTCTGTTTGGCACATGCATGCCCCCTGGCATCTATGGTGGCCGGGGTCTAAAGTGGACACAGCATATTTCCTTGGGCCTTCCATTTTACTCCATTACAAGAGGTGTGGTAGCCCAGGGATATTTTAAGAACGAGGCTATTGGAGGTTCAGTTTGAGGTTATTTGCTATAGTAGGTTGTTTGCAAAAAAAAAAATGGCCACTATAACTTTCCTTCCTATAACCACACCCTTTTCCAAAGTGACTTCACAGCTCCTTCATCACTAGGTAGGTCCATTTCTCCATCCCTTGAAATTAAACTTGCTTGACTTGTTTTAGCCAATAGAAAGCAGCAGAAACTCTATCACGCCAGTTCTACACATGAGCCTCCAGAGGCCTTTCTGCACTCCGATTTCGCTTTCATTTCTTATGGAGTAAAATGGAAGATCCTGGAATATGTGCTTTGTACCAGGTCTCCCTCCTCCATCCGCCCCTGCCCCGCTTCACTATATTCTCAACACAGTGACATAAGCCAGACTGTGTCCCTTCCTTGCTAAAAGCAAAGTTACTACAATTCTCATTCAGAGTAAAAGGAGAAGACCTTATGATCCCCCACAAGGCCCTGCATGACCTGCAGTATTGCCCCCACCATGGGACTTCTCTGAGGTCATCTCTCACAGCTCATGCCTCACCCGCTCTGCTCCAACCACATTGGCCTCTTTGCTATTACTCAGACACGCCATTCATACACTCTGGCCTCAGGCCTTTGCACATAGGCTTTCCTCTACTCAGAACTCTCTTCTCCAGATAGCCACGTGTCTCATTCCCACCAGCTTTTTACTCACCTGTCACTTCTCAATGAGGCTTTCCTTGATTGCTCCATTTAATATAGCACCCTCAGCAATCCTCATCTGCCCTCTTTATTTGTTTCACGGCATTGTCACCACCGAACAAGCTATGTAACACACTAATTTAGTTTATGTTGGTCTCTGCTACTAGAATGCAAGTTCTCTAAGGGCAGAGATTTACATGTTTTGTTTATTGTTGTACCTTCAATACTTAGGACAGTGCCAGGAACATAGGAGTGGCTGAGTAAGTACTTGTTGAGTGAATAAATAAATGCATGAAATTTGGTTATCATCGGAAACTGTCAATGCCCCACACATATCCCTCAGACCTTTCAGGTAAGCTCCGGGACATTCTCACCTGCTGGAGCCTGCTTCTCTGAGCCTAAACGCTAATTTTCCTGAACCAGAACTGGGGAAGGCTGACCTGCCCATGCACGAGTAGGGCTGGAAATGCTGGGCAACTAACGAACACCCCCAGAAGCAGCCTCCAACCAAAGACTTTTGGGAGATTTATGTATAAATACTCCACCTCCCTTGCCTGTTGGATGGGTTAACACTTGTGAAGGATTAAGCTTAATAATGTCCCTTGCAAGGTGTCCAATCTTTTTTTCTCTGCTGTACATTGGAAAAATAAGAGTTGTCCTGGGCCACACATTAAATACACAAACATTAAGGAAAGCTGGTCAGCAAAGAAGAGGCCTTTTTGTTATTACTGATACTACAGATGAGCAAAACAAATCCTCACAGAATCAGCCTACAGCCCATGGGCAGGAAGCTGGACACTCCTGCTTTATTGGTTGACTTCCTTCTCATACGAAGTCATCACTACCTAGTGGTATTACTATACCCCCCCAAATAAATGGTCTATACTTGAATCAATGTACTGGGGGTTGTTTTAGAGGAACCCAAACCAAAGACAGCTGGGAGACCTGGCAGATTTCTGAGTTACACTTTAAGCAAACATTTTCTGAGACCCACTACATGCTCATGTGTTCAATCCAACATAAAACATCTAATTCCTACTCTCAGGCTAATGAATGGGGCAAAGATAGGCTTATGAAGATTGTTAAACTATAAATTCCATCACCGTCCTTTTCACTTACCATTTCCAAGAAGAAAGGGGGAGGGAAGGATTAAAAAGCCCATCACTACTGTCCTCAATAGCTGTCACTCAGCCCCAATGGCGTGTCCCCAGCCCTTCTCTAAAATTAAATGAACAAAGGCTGTCCTGCTGCTTCTTTCAGCTTCTGATAGAATTTACTCTGTCATGTTGCGTAACCCAACTCATCCAAAACACCCCGAAGCTATCGTGATTCTAAAAACTCAGCCCCCTCCTCGCCAACCCTGCCCCTCCCCTAGTCCCCCTGCAACACTCTTTCTTGGTCCTCACTCTCCTCCACTCCCACCCTCCCTAGTTAGTCCCTCTGACTCTGAATTCGCTTGTGATGTTGTAACAAGCTGGCAACAGGCATGACATGTAGCAGGGGAGGGCACAGGAGCCCCTGAATCAGAAATAATGAGATTTCTTTCTCAGAAGCAGCGTGAAATGAGAGGCAAAGAGTGAGGCAGCTAAAGATCGGGAGGGCCAATGGGAGGGGCAGGAGAGATGAGGAAGCGGCGGGCAGCTTTAACCTGGTTTGTACTAACGTGCTTCCGAAGGCGAGTGGGAGTTAAAGAGGGTGTGCATCCCCGGGTGAGCACGCGCATGTGCAACATGCACAGTTGTTGAATTACAGATAACTGGCAGGAGAAGCAGAGAGGCTTATGGGAAAATGATCCTGTCCGAGGATCACAGGCTGTTGGGCATCTCTGATGAATCAGTGTTTGCAAACAGTCAGGGGAGGCTCTTGGGAAGAAGCCATACCGAGATATAAACTTGGCCTGAGGGACAAAATCAAACATGAGAAACAGAACAACCAGATGGATGACCAGACAGACACACAGAGAAGAATCAAGGTCAAGCTCTCAGGGACTGAGTGGCTACTAAGCTCTTATTTCCTCTGTAGCAACCACAGGTCACTCTCTGAAGGAACTGGGAGCTGAGACCTGCTCTCTTTCTTGGCTCATTATCTGAGCGACATTCATTCTCCGTGTGGCTGGAAGCCAGGGAAATACTAGCCCAAGCTGAGAGCCCTGACTTCTTTCTAAATTGATCTCGGCAGGGTGTCTGCTTTGGGACTAGACACTTCTCATCCCTCCTTCCCTACATTTCTGAATGGCTGCTGGGCTGTGGCTACAGCCCAATTCAGAAGTTAGAGGAAAATAAAATGGCTCTGTATGCATCTGTGACACTGGGTGGGGGGGGTATGCGGCTGAGTCATACTGACGCACCCTTCCATTCTCCCGCTCTGTCCATTTTCTCTCTCCTCCCCTCCATCTCTTACTTTTTTTGTGTCATAGAAATGGAGGCTCATTTCAGGCCCGAGAGAAACCAAGAAGACACATCCCCTCCTGCCCATTCTCAGGCACAGGGAGTTTGCAGTCCAGGGTGCCACTGTCTGAAAGGCTCTGCACATCCGGGTCTGCCTTTGATGATTAGAGCAAGACCGAGATGTCATAGTGGACGCTGTGGCATGCTCTCATTCTGGGCTGAGGTGCGCTCAGCTCCTAGCTGCTGGGGCTGTAGGTTGCTGAGGGCTCACCGCTCTCTCCTGCCCTGGAACTTGCCTTCTGCGGAGGGAAATGCCTCATGCAAGGTTCTGGCCCCTACTTAGGGGCAACTACATCCAAAGACTAGTCACTGGGAGGATTCAAAGCCCAGGCCTCCTCGCCACAACTTGGGGCAACTCTACAGGGTCACCTTGTGGTTCAGCTCCTTCCCAAGCCTAGCCCTGCTGCCCTCACTCCGTGCAGGTGCTAATCCCAGTGGCACCCCACAGTGATCTTCCAGCGTCCAGATTGCCATCTCTCGGTCTGTCTCAGGTATCCAAGCTATGAGAGATGTGTGAAGTGGAAGCACATCATTCTGAAATCACTTCCCAACTAGATTCTTCATGTAACTCAAGGATTAAAACAAACAGCACATGGCCAAGTAATCCCTGGCTTTCTCAGGACACCAAGATTCACTTTAAGCAAATCACCTACTGGTTGGGGAACAGAAAAGCAGAGCAGGGAAAATTTCAGTTTAAAAGAGGGACCATCATTTTTCTTAGATCCCAGTTCATTTCAGTCTTTGGTGGCAAAGCTAACTTTAACCACCAAATGCGGTGCCTAAAGCACATTCAATTGAAATATAATGCAAAAAGGCAAGCCGCACGTGGAATTTAATTTTTCTAGTGGCCACACTAAAAAAAAAAGTAAAAAAAAAAAAAAACTTGGTGAAATTAAGTTTAATAATGTATTTTATTTAATCCAATATGTCTAACTACTATCATTTCAACATGTGATCAATATAAAAACTTATTGAGATATTCTCTTACTTTATATTAAGCCCTTGAAATCCCACGTGGTTTTTACAGTTATAGCAGATCCCAATTTGGGTGGTAAATTTCCATGAGAAATACTTGATCTGCATTTAGATTTCATGAGATAGTTGAGAAAATAGATTGGCATACCAAAACTATTGCAAAGAAACAAAAACTTTTCCAATAACTGAATCAAGTATCAGTATATAAGTTTAAATTAAAATGAAGTGAAATTTAAAATACAGCTCCTCATTTATACTAGCTACATTTCAAGTGCCCATGGCTCTGTGGCTCTTAGAGGTTGGCATGTTGGACAGCACAGCGCTAGAGTGCTTCACCATTATAAAACATATTCTGGGTTGATAATAAACTGGTTATTTAGATGAGGAAAAACAATCGGATTATTCTTCATATGGGAAGAAGCATCCTCCCTCTCAGTGATCTGGCTGGTTCATATATGTCAGAGGACAAGCTTCCAATATAAATGGGCCGCTGTTCAAGAACACTACCCTCACTTATGTCTATAAGAGCCCTTTAAAAAGAATTCCATCTCCCACCACTCATTCTTTTCTACCACTTAGTAAGTTTGGTTCTCATTTTTCTTCTGGTGTCTGTCAAGATTTTACTGGCACATCGGTGCTTCCTGGCTTGGCTCAACAGTCTTGATATTCTGTGGTAAATAAATCATGTGTGTTTATGTTCAAAGTTTTTGCTCTCTGCATATCATTGGAAAATTTGAATCTTCCTTACTCAGACGTGCACTTAGTGTACCTAACTCAAACTTGTACTTAATGCATGGTCTCTGTTCCATTGACACCTTTCAAAAAGTAGAATATAACCTTTTCCTTCTGTTACAGCAGCTGTCTGGAACTTGAATTCCATTTGTTAAAAGAAACCATGCCTTTGGTATCAACACATGGAGAGACTCACCACAGAAAACTGCTCTGCACGTGCTGGCTACATCACTCCACCAGATCAGTATCCTTTGGGTCCAAAAAATCCAGACTGAGTCCCACCAGACTACAGAGTTCCCTGCCCTGTCCTGGGTCTAGGATGGTCTGGATGCTAGACCCGAATGCCTCTGGACACAGCATTTGCAGGTAACATTTCCTGTGCTCCCAGTGGAAGATATTTGAAGATAAGCACTGACCTTTGACCTCTCAAGGTATATTGAAAGGTGCTCTGACTGGAAGAGAATGTCCTTCCCTGTATTTAGAATAAAAGAGGGTTCAATCTGGAAAGAATATTAGGACTCAGCTCCTACTCTCTATCTCACTCTCTCTCTCTCTTCCTTTCTCTTTACTTCCTGCTTCTGATCTCCCTTAAGGTCAGACACAATTCCCCCACAAGATGCCAAATCCTTGGTGCATTCCCCGATCACATTTCACATACCAACCAAATGCCTTGATCTTAACACAAGTGGACATGGCATTGGTAGACTCCCTAGGAAAATCAAGCCTATCATATTGCAAACCAGAGCCAGAATGAGACACAAGAATCCCGGAACAAATTTATGACCACTTCTCTGCCACTTTATACAACAGGGTTCATGAGATGACATTTTGCTGTGAAACCATTCAGTGTTCTCTCACCCAAGAGGTTAAGTAGTTTAAATAGATATTAAGCTCCCATCAATCCCCTTCCTGCCCCCCAAGCACATACCCCCATCCCCACAGGTCCATGCACAAGGATTCTCCTTGTTCACACAAGGCTTTATTTCCTACTGTCTTAGAGATGTACCACAAGAAATATTCTTTGGTAATGTGCCTTCTTACAGTTTGCTTCTTGACTCTAATAATTTCCTAATTATAGAGACAGATTTTCTGTCTTGTTATTCTGATACAGTTAGATTTCACTTAGACCTAGAAAAAAGAGCCCCAAAATGTGGTTTGAACTTTTTCATTCTAGTGTAACCTTTATCTCCCTATGGTTTTAATTACAGCAGTAAAATAATATAAGTAACCCTGCAAGCAGCAGAAGACATTTGTTATAAGGGCATTAACAAATGATACTATAATAGCAATCATATTCACAGGTTAGAAACTCACCCGTATCAACTGAAATGTTGTTTTAAAATAGCTTGGTCAAATGATCACTGGATGATTTCTTATTTTTCAAAAATCTAAGTGTTGCTGTTTTCCACCCCAATGGCTCATGCAACAATGGGAAGGTGTGATCTAAACCACAGACCCCCAGACATGGTGGTTCGAAGTTCTAACCTAGTCAGGAAGCCTCATCATAGCTGTGGTTGGCTATGGTCTCTGCACTTAAATAATCTTTAATGTGCAGAGAAAAAACAGACATATGCAGACCAAAATAAATCAGTATAGAACTGAGCAAAAAGAAAGGTCTAGAGTAGAAGGCACAACCTAACCAAAAGCCAGTTCTTTGAAAATTTAATGAAAACATAAATCTTTGGCAAGAATAATCAAGATAAAAAAGAGAAAGAAAAAATAAAGATTAGAAATATAAAGAGATACAGTACCTAAAAATTTCTCCTGTTAAATATGCGTTCCAGCCACCCTCCATGGATACAGACTTTCTCAATTTTAAGACCAGTTTCATTCATTCATTCATTCATTCAATAATTATTGATGTGCCACAGATACACAATGGTCAGAACTTCCCAGCCTACCTGAAGCCTACCCTGTCTGTCAACTGATAGAAGACAAATAAAATAAATATTTTCCATACCAGGCAGTAGAAGTACCTTAAAGAAAAGTGAAGTAGATCAGGAAGCAGAATGTGCTGGAGATATTATTTTAGATAGAGAAGTCAAAAAAGGTCTCTTTTATTAGGTAATTTTGAGCACAGCAATGAAAGAACTGAGTGAGCATGCCATCAGAATATCTGAGAGAAGAGAATTCCTGCCAGAGGGAACAGCACATGCAAGGATCCTGTGGCATATTACGGAAGCCTGTGGTGGCTGAAGCACAGTGAGAGTTGGGGAGATCTGAGCAGGGAGAATGCCAAAATAAGGGCTAGTGATGCTTATCATGCATATCTCACAGGTTTCTACCAATAAGTCCATAATATCGAGCATGTGGAAGAGCAAGTATAAAGCAGTTACATTCTGCTTTGAAATGAACTTAAAAAGGGGGAAAAAAGGGAAGAGGGGAATTACCTTTATTTGGATCTGTCTCTACATTATGCTTTGGCTTCTTGGGCAATAGCTTTACCAGAAAAACAAACACTTAGACCAAAAGGGTAAACCACTGTCACCATAATAGCTCATGCAGGCCCTTGACAGTCGTGAGAGATTGTGAAATGGGCAGTGCATGGGAGTAGAATACTCTAGTTTGGATAATTAAGTGGGGGAGCAGGAGAGGAAGCCCTGGGGTCAACTCTGCCTCCTTTAAATGTGTGGCCTTTGGAATGTCACTTAACTGCTTTACCCCTCAGGTTTCCCAGCTGTAAAATAGGAACAAGAACGTGCCTGCCTCGTAGAGTTGACATGAGGATTGATTGAAATAACACCCATAAAACGACAGCACCCTCCTGGTGCATCAGCCCACCTGAGGTCTCCCATGCAGGCCTGCTCCTCCCTCCCTCATTTGAAAACAATGAACTAAAATCATCTGTTTTCCAACTCCTTTTTATTTTTTAATTTTTTTGCAAACTCCTTTTTAAGAAAACAATGGAATTCATATTTGAAACAGAATATTGTTTGCA
Organism: Perodicticus potto; assembly: GCA_963574655.1. Lineage (NCBI taxonomy): Eukaryota > Metazoa > Chordata > Mammalia > Primates > Lorisidae > Perodicticus > Perodicticus potto. The sequence continues at coordinate 30,668 of CAUYRH010120146.1, forward strand.
ACTCTACCACTGCCTATGAACCAGATGGAAGGGGCATTAGTCTAGTTGAAGGCAGAGCCCTAGAGCCCCATCTCAGCTCTCCGTCCCCTCACTCCAGAAGCCTGAACTCCCAGAGTGACTGGAGGCAGAGCCTGGAAAACACTGGCCAGATATATGTTCCATGAGGCATCCTCAAGTCCTAAAATCCAATAAGTACCTTCACTCAGAGAAATAGAAGGAAACAAGCAAAACAAGATTTCTGGCTAAACAGTCCTTCCTGAATGATCCAGATTTCCTTTCTTGGATATACAGTAGAACCTCCATAGTTGACCCTAATTTTCATAGGGTACGTGCACCACATGTAAGTATCAGTATAGCAGGCCTAGTTCCTTATGTTGACCACCTCTGCCTCTTGATCACTCTGTTACAGTTCCTTGGGTGATCAACTTACAGAGGTTCTACTGTATATCCAACAGAAATATGAATGCACGTTCTCCAAAAGTCACACGTAAAAATATTCACAGAAACACTATCAATAATAGTCTCAAACCAGTAAATCTCTGAAACTCCATAAATAGTGGACTGGATAAATACATTGTGGTCAATTCACGGGATGGAATGGAATGTAGTGATCTGGATGAATGAGCCATACAAGGGCACATTACTGTATGATTCCTTTTATATAAAGTGTAAAAACAAGAGAATTAATATATGGGGTTAGAAATCAGGAGAGGGGCTTGGGCAGGGGCTTCTGGGGTGCTGATAATTTTGTTTCTTATTCTGTCTTGAGTTTATAAAAATTCACCAAGCTGTACTTTTAATTTTGGTACACTTTTATAAATGTATGTTATACTTCAATGCAAAACATGTATTGAGAAAGAATCCTTGGTGAGTCCAGGCTGTGATAATAACTAGACCTTCACGTGGTGGTCTCTGGAAGCAAAGTAACCCCACAGCCATGATGTCGTTGTCTCCTAATTCCCTCAAATGATGAGCTAAGAGTAAATGGAAACAGCAAGCATCACATTGGGACATCTCCTTTTTTCTGGCCACCCTATATATGGCTGAACCTGCCAAAGGCTCACACCTCAAGTTGCAAGAGAAAGGTTTTAAAGTAGTGTGATCAATGGCGAGGGACGTTTTATTTTGGATGTCATAGTGAGGTCATTCCTCATTTTTAATGCTGGCTAATAGCACTATGGGAAAAGCCAGCAGTGGTTGTAGAAGATGACAAGAGTATAAGAATTCCATCCTGCATGGAGAAATCCCATGGCTTTGTTTCCTTTTCCTGTTATGATAGATCAATGAACCCATTTTTACCTGTTCACAATATAAGCAGAAACAGCCTATTCTCAAATCCCCAGGGTGGCAGTGGGGTGTGGTAAGAGATTAAAATCAATGTGATGATTTATATTAATGTGTTCAAAGCCACAAATTTCACTTTTCTCATGAAGGGCATCTAAGTATATTTTGCATGCTTTTAATTGATCTCATTTTAAAAATGGCTAATTCATCAAGTCAAAACTTTGGCTCCTATCCATTACATAGTGTTTTTTTTCCCAATGTTTTCCCCTATATACCAAAGATTTGATCATCTTTCGGGAATATTTCTGGTTAAGAAAAAAAATCCTTGCATGGTTTTGTTGTTTTTGTTTTGCTTTCTTTCTTAAAATCTAGGCTATTGGGTTAAAAGCCAATTAATTAATTAGGGAAATGATAATTAATTTTAAAAACTAGATTTAGGGAAATAAGCAGGTGAGAAAATTCAGGTTTTAAAATATGATCAATTATAATTGACAAAATCATAATTTGGAAGAATGACATGCTAAACTGTCATAAACTAGAAATACGATTTTAATTGATAAGAAAGTTGATGTCACCCCTCTATGTCCCTCTACATCCAAGAAAAAAATGTTAATGTAGTAGAAACTCAATGTGCCCAACTCTTATAACAATAAAATCTTATTAAGTTCATTTTCTTAGTTTTAAATGAAACCAAGAGATGAGATGCTATGTTTGCCACTGAAAGGAAAGAGCAACAGTTTAGGGGAATAGATGCACACCCCTCCCCCACAGTTAGTAAAAGCACATTTCTGTGTCTTCATTTGGAACTTAAAGGAAAGAAAAGGCAACTTCAGTGAGACTAATCTCCACTAATTAGGAGCATTAAGATAATATAGAGGACAAGATAAATTTAAAGAACAAATGATCGAGCAAAAAGAGCACTGGGTTAGGAGTCCACCTGGAGATCCAGGCTGTTCTCTTCATCTCCCCAGGTCTGAGGACCAGGAGTCTAAAGCCCTTCCAGGACCTTCTAAACTCTCTCACCCTAAGAGTAAATGCTGAGCACGAGAGCCATTAAAAAAGAACCTTTTACTCTTTGTGGGGCCATTGGCCTTTAAGTATTAACAGCAGGTTCACATGGATGTCCAGGGCTTATATATGACTGTTTTCAAATCTGATTTTCTTCAACAGAAGCCCATGAAAGGAATCTATGAAGAGTGTCCAATTTCTCGCATCATGGAATCAAACACATCAAACAAGCTTCCATCACCTCTAAAGGTAGAGTCAACAGCATAAAAGTTGGATGTGTACATTGGCCAGGGCAGAAAGGCCTGTGTTTTTGGAATACATCAAATCTTCCCTCCAAGGTGATAACAAAAAAGGAGATGGTAGGGGCATGGTGCTAGACAATGGATCTCCTAGCAACGGCTTCCGCCACCCCCTGATGCATCAGATTCATCAACCCTCCAGCAAGGAACTTTCTGTTCCTCCCTTCCATTTTATTGTTGACAAGATTACAATAACATTATTTTCAGACTCTTTTCACTAAGAGGTACTTGATTGTCCCAACTCTGGCCAACTCCTTCCATTCAAACCCTGCCATTTATTGATCAGTCACTCACTTAATATCACCATTCCATGCTTAGTTACATACCAATTCTACCTAGGAATGGCTTTGTATCACCTCACTCTAACCTGTCTTGGGTGCTGAAATCCTTTCCAATGCTCTAATATGGAGTTGTTCCTTAAAACACCTGAGAACAACAAATTGGATTTTTCCAGACTTCCCCCATCTGTTTTCCAACAGATTCCATATGGCATCTCTATCTCCCTCTCCCCAGTCTTGCCCTCCTGCCTGCCCCTGCAGCTCCCTTTTGGTCAATGAGGTAAATATCATGCTCACCAGGCCAGGACAGCAAGATTTTATTTGGTTTCGGATCCACAATCACCACATCTGTGCACTTTTTGCATTTGTAGGAAGGCATGCACGTGGAAGCGTATCATTTTGCAGGGCGCCCTTACACACCCAGTGTCGCAGCTAATCGCCATACACTAGACACACAAATTCCACGATATAATGAAGGCAGGTCAGAGAGGAAAGAAGAGACCTGCAGATTACTGCTTCCCCTGAGGCCAGGAGGGTGCCACTGGGAAGATACACAGCAAGATTTAAGTTCTAGCAGGAAATGTACATAAAATAGCTTTGGCATGTCGAACACTACATGTGATAAACTAGAACTCCATACTGATGAATTTGATGCTCTAAAAATAGACAAGATAAATAGAAATTGCCACATACGAAAATATTAAAAGGTGAAAAACAAAACCAGTGTGTTCCCAGAGAAAGACAACACTCTCTTAAACCCCAGGTTCCATTGTGTAAAAAGTAATTTTTTCTTTTCTTTGGCCTGGAAGAACGGATTCTTCTGAGATGCATGCAACCCTATTCTTGCTTCCTCTTCTACTCTAGCAATCTGAGAAATTAGCCACAGGAGATTTCATTTTTGCTCCCCCTCCACAAACCTCATTACAAGGATTTACAAAGAACAACCTCATCCCCCATCTGAGCCCTGCACTGACAAGGGCACAAACATCCCCTTCCTTCTATGCTATTTGCTGCTGTCCTGACCACATATGACACATAGAAAAGAAATTTCAGTCGAAATTTCCAAAGAACTTCTTTAATTCCTTCCATATTTTTCGCTTTGGGGCATTAACCAAGACTTTTATGAGCCAAGCGGCCAATTGCATCATTTATTCTCCCCACATTGTCATTGCACTTTCCCCAAACTCATCCAAAAGCTCCTGAGTTCTAGTCAAACTCTGCATCCCAGACACCTACAACCCACCATCACAATCACTCAACTAATCACTATCCACGTTACCTGGAAGTGCAGGTCTTCTGTCTGCCTCCGGCAGCTCTCCCAACCCCAGTGAAAATACATTTGCACAGCAATGACTTGCTGGCCAGGGTCAATGCTCTCACAATCTGGCTGCAAGTTCCCATCTTTTGTTCTACATCTTTCTTCTCAAGAATTTAAGGCATCTTGCAGGTATAATGCCAGCGTCTACATATTGCTAGCCAGAACCTCAAAGACAATGCCTGCCTTGGTTTGGCAGACCAGTGTTTCCACGCGACTGGCTCTCCCCTCCTTTTCTGCCCCCACAGATTCTGCCATGACATGGCCGCTGCTGGTTGAAAAGCGGAACCTGCTATAGATAGGAACTTGAGAAGTCCTGCTCTGACATTTTGCTGAAATTTCTCCTAATGTAAGGGCGGACAGTAGTGAGACAAAGGGAGGATGATGGTTTTAGCTGTGCGCAATGGTGGGACATTTTCTGGGGAAACACTAAACTGGGATCTGCCAAGTTGTTTCCCACACCTGGCTGCTGGCACCAATCATGGATATTCAGGAGAATCACCTCTCCCCTCACCTTTTTGTTGTTGTTGTTGTTGAGACACAGTCTCACTATGTCACCCTCTGTAGAGTGCAGTGGCGTCACAGCTCACAGCAACCTCCAACTCCTGGGTGTAAGTGATTCCCTTGCCTCAGCCTCCCAAATAGCTGGGACTACAGGCGCCCGCCACAACGCCCAGCTATTTTGTTGTTGTTGTCATTGTTTAGCAGCCCCTGGCTGGGTTCAAACCCACCAGCCCCAATTTATGTGGCTGGCACCCTAACCACTGAACTACGAGTGCTGAGTCACTCTGTCCTCATCTTTATTTTCCTTCTACTACCTAAACTCAAGAACACTTCATATCACTTAATTACAGGAGGAGGGGAATGGAGGTGGCACTGGTCAGTCCAGGACAGATTTGCTAGTTAAAGCTTGTCACACATTGATTCATCTCCTCAGCCACCCTGAAGCCCAGGTGCAAACCCTTCTGGAAGGAACCAGCCACATTTTGGAGTCAAAAACACTACTCAAGCTGTGCTCTTTCAACAGGTCTCACATGGTCATCACAGGGCATCCCCTCAACCCCCAAGAGGCCTCGCTTTTCTTGGATTACAATTATATCAACCCTGCATGAAACTAAGAGGCAAAAGTCTGAAAAGTCAGGGACCCCAAGAAGCCACAGAAATGCTAGAATGTCAGCTTCCATAACATCACATTTATCTTGCATTCAGGGTACGACATGCTCTACTCAAGAAATATTAATATCATCATCTACAGCAATCCTTCCAAATTACATTGCTTAATTCCTTCCCCATAATCTAACCTTTTTTCCTCTCTAAAAGACAACCATTGTACCAAGCAGTAAGACGGTGACCCCTCAGGGGCTAGGGAACATTTTATGAGCTATTTATCCCTACATCAACATCCCCAAACCCTCATACTTTGAATTCTTGTGCTTTTTGGTAAACTAGTTCTTAGGAGTCTTCTTTCATTGTCCAATGGTAGTGATTTCATAAGCTGTTGTCAGATTTTTTACCTAAGCCCATCTTATTTTCTTTGATAATATATGCAGAATGGAAACCTATATGAGTGAGCACAGGAGCATTGCAAATCTGCCACATTGCATAATCCAGTGTGCCACCTGCATCATAGGACCTGCAATTGATGCCTCCTGCAGTGGGGACAGTGCACAGTTGGCTCCAATGTACACAATGGACAAGAAACTAATACAGTCCCCCAGCAGACACATGGGCTTTGTGACAATGACTCTAGCTCTTCCTCTCTATGTCCCTTTCTCTTCTTTTTTTGTTATTATCATCAATGGAGAGTTCCCAGATCCCCCTTCTAAAGGCCAGTAAATTGAGACTGTGAAATAAAGTTTGGATAAGTAAAATGATGCTGCAAATTGAATAAGAAGGTTGAGTCTTTAGACCTGAATATGCTTGGCTTGCCCATGTACTGGCTGTGCAAACCTTAGACATATAGCTTACTTCTTAGAGCTTTGGTTTCCTCATCTGTAAAAGGAAGGTAACAGCAGTTCTTGATGGATCAGATTGCTTTGAAAACAAAATGCCACAACATTTGTAAAGTGCTTGGAACAGTGCCAGGCATATCCTAAGTCATCAGTTAATGTTTATATATATGTCATTATCCCTATAACTCGGTGACACATCAACTCAATTTCAGTAAGCTCATAATTGGCAGAATGGCACAGTGATTAAAACCTCACAGGCTCTAGAGCCAGACTGCCTAGATGAGAATCCTGGTGCCACCTCCTACTAATTGTGTGACTTTGTTCAAGTCACTTAACTTCTCAAAGATACAACTCATTTCTCTGAAACATGAAGGAAATAGTAACACCTAGTTCTCAGTGCTGTAATGTGGTGTTAGATGACGATACATACATATAGTCCTTAGAACAGTACTTGTACACCGTAAGTATGTAATAGATTTTGTCTGACCTTATTATACATTAAGGATTTGTGGATGTATTATTAAAATGGCCACAAATTCATCCTTTTTCTGCATTCACATCCTTGCAATATGACATTGCAGAAATCCCATCATGAGGCAGAATCTATTTCTTTACTCTTCAAATCTGAGCTGGCCAGGTGACTTGTTTTGGCCAATGGGCCATTAACAAATATGACACAAGCTGAGGTTTGGAAAAGTGCACAGGAACTGCAACTTTTTCTCTGCCACTGCTCTTGGGAACCCAGTGTCTCTCTTGTGAATGAGCCCAAGCTAACCTGCTAGAGGATGAGAGGACACATGGAAGAGAACCAAGGTCCCCTAGCCAACAGCCATATCCTAACAGCCAGCCAACCTGCCAACTGGCCACAGATGCATTCATAAGCCCAACAGAGGTTGGCTGAACCAGTCCAGAGCACAAATACTGCCTGGAAAACCCACAGAATCATAAGTCAAATAAATGGTTGTTTTAAGTCATTAATTTTTGAAGTAGTTTGTTACACAGCTCAAGCTAAATGAAACGGATCTTCTAAAGTCTAAGATGTATGTCCATGTACCACTCTTACTCCTGAATTCCTGTCTGCCAGGCTTCTGTGGCTATCCCAAGAATTGGATATTGTGAGACATTTAAAAATAAACACACACACACACACACATACACGTCCTGTGCTCTGGATTACCAGCTTCTTTTTTTTTTTAACTTTATTCAAATTAACATGAGGGTACAGTACTTAAGTTACATTGTTCTCACTTCCAGGGTAAAGTTCGATTTGTAGAAGCGCCCCTCGCCCAGAGGGTGTGTTATACACCTTCACAATGTGGACATTAGGTTTTTTTAATTTTTTTTTTAAGATAGAGTCTCACTTTGTCACCCCTGGTAGAGTGCCAGGGCATCATAGCTCATAGGAACTTCAGACTCTTGGGCTCAAGTGATTCCTTGTCTCAGCCTCCCGAGTAGCTGGGACTACAGCACCTGCCATAATGCCCTGCTATTTTTAGAAATGGGATCTCACTGTAGCTCAGGCTGGTCTCAGACTCGTGAGCTCAGGCAATCCACTTGCCTCAGCCTCCCAGACTACTGGGATTATGAGCGTAAGCCACCACGCCTGGCCCTATAACAAGCTTTTTAAAAAGAGAACCAACCCCTTTTAAGACACTTCTATGAAAAACAGCTTAAGTGGAAAAGCTTCTTGGTGTAATTATAGACACACAAATGAAATCTAAAAGTTGGAACATACCAAGAAGAAAACTTTGTGGGTGGAAGGGACATTAAGATGCAGGGTGGGCTCTAAATAAGTCTAAGCTTCCACTCATGGAATTTGGGACTGATTAGGCCAAGGAGCTAGAACTAACTCAGTGGCACTGCTCCTAAAACGTTTTCCTCAGTTCTTCTCCCTGATGTCATCGTCTTGTTGATTTTCTGTACCTCGAGGGTGCATTTAGCCTTCAGATCATATATGACCCTGTGTGGCCCTAGAGGATCCATGTTATCATGTGCATCTGATAATGCCAAACAAAATGCTAATGTTGTGGAAGACAGGAACTTGTCTCACCACCTGGCAAATTCCAGGCATGAATTGGGCATTCAAGAATATACTATCAGATTACACAAAACTAAGCCACGCATTCTTAGAAATTCAGTGGTCATTGTATAAAGGAAACTCTCCAAGTTAGAAGTGAATACATATTTTGCACCCAGGGAGAGGCAGCATAGCAAGAGGGCCCAGGAGCACAGACTCTGAGGGAAGACTCCCCGGCCTTCAATCATTACCCCTGTAATTACTAACTATGCCTCAGTTTCCTCATCTGTAATTGGTGATAACAGAAGCAGCTGCATCATGAAGTTGTCACAAGGAAGAACTGAGGTAATAAATGCAAATTACTGCACCTACATGATGGAATACTATTTGGTAATAAAAAGGAACAAACCTCAGAAACATTATGCTCAGTAAAGAAGCCAGTCACAAAAGATCACATATTATACAGTTCAATTTATATGAACTGTGCAGAAAAGAAAGACTCTTAGGGACAGAAAGTAGATTAATGGTTGTCTGGGGCTGGGAATGGAGATTGGGTTGAGGATTATTAACAGTAAGGGAGCAGGAGAGGTGAGGGAATTAGGTTGTGATGATGGCAGCATGACTCTGTAAACTCACTAAAAATCATGGGACAGTGAGTTTTATAATATGTAAATTACACCTTATTAAAGCCACTTTGAAAAATGGGAAGGGCTTAGAGAATAGTGCCTGGCCTAAAAAGAGCACTAGGTAAGTGTTTATTTAAGGGAAGATAAATAAGCATTGTATTTGGGAAAACATGGGCTTAGCAGTGTTCCCTGAATGCTGAGCCACCTTTGTCTTTCTAACCCCTTGTTCACCCCACCTCCTCCCCATGGGGATTTAAAGCTGGGGATCCTCTTCCCATGAGTCCAGGATGCTACTAAATCCAGCCATATGTGTCTCCTTGGCTGTGTCTGTCCCTCCCACTGCCAAAACTCTACACAGTCTATTAAATGCCTCTTGTTTATGTAGCTCATGATGCCAAGTTGTATTTTAATATATTGAGCCAACTGCTCTTATGCAAGTTTTCTCTTTTGAAGGGGAGTGTTGGGAGGAGGGAATGATCACACTGTTGAGGGAGGGAGATTCCTTAAAACCATGATTCCAAAAACAGCTGCTGATTACTCACAGAAGCCCACACATCCTTGTTCTTGACAAATGTCATGCCATGGGGTAGCTTTAACCCTCATTAAAGTCTGGACAATGACACTCTCTTGGGCAGAAAGAAGAAAGGAGCTGGAGAAGGAAGGAAGAGTTAAAGAAAGAGAAAAGGAAATTAAGATGGGAAAGAAAAAAACAGTTTGAAATAGATTTACAGCAAGGCTCTAACACATGCAGGAATAGGGAGGGTGTAATTTGTAATAAGTCCCTGGATCAAACAAGACTCCCAAGCATACCATTCTTGTAAACTCGGGGCTTTAGCATCTTGCCCCAAACATGAGTTCTCAGACCTTCTGTAAACTCATCACTCCACCCTGTTTTATCTCCTGGCCTTCATTATGAACTGGCCTGTTCCCTCGGTTCCCATCAGCTTCCATGCTCAGTTGCTCACCACTTCCTGTGTTGATGCTGAGCTGATGGAGTCCATCTTCCCAGCTATTTAAATGCATCTGTCCAAAGTTTTTTGAGAGGGAAAGAAATATGACTCTACCTCCTTACAGTCTTCTCAGACGTGGCAAAATGGATACCTGGAGTCAAGTCCAGACCTAGTAAGACCAACTCGTTTCCCCTATTCTGTGTCAATAACTTACGCAGTTATCCAAAGGTTACTTATGGAGCAGCCACCATGACAGGACCTGGTTCCATGTCCTTGCAGTGCTTAACCAATGTGAGCATGCATTGGGATCACCTGGAGAAATGCTGCAACACAAATTCCCAGACCCCACCCCCATAGCTACCAATTCAGTCGGTCTGGGGTGGAGTCCACATTCAGCATGTCTAACAAGCTCCCAGGGGATGCCAACACTGCTGGTCCATGGACCAAACTGGGAGTCTAGGGGTTACGAAGGTGAGTAACAGGAGGAGCCCGCCCAAAGTACCCTTTAATCAATTACTGGACATAAAGAATGCAAGCACACACAAATACACACAAAACTAGTACACCATGAGACACATGGTCTTAGCCTTAGGAGAGGCCCAGAAGTTGGGCTGAAGTGATGTCTGTGCAGATGTAGATACACATTTACATCTCTATACATGAGCTTTTCATGGACAAAAAGCACATCATACTCATTTTTATACTTGTAACACCTAGCACTATGCCTGGCACATAGTAGATGCTCAAAAGAATGTTTTTGAATGAAGGAAGGAATGACTACAAATGTAAGCATCTGTTCTTTAAATTGTATGTAACCAAATGTCATGTCTTGATTGTGCATTTTCTCTGCCTTATCAAAAATCAATGAGTCAACAAGCATTGGAAGAATAGCAGGACTGTGTCAGGCCTGGCCTGTATCCTGTGCTGGGTCCCAGAATGAACATGATATACACGGTTCCTGCTCTCATAAAGCTGAGAGTGTGAGGGTTCTCTGCATACAAGGCTTTCCAGACTTTAACCCAAAGCCCACTGGGTCTTCTTCTGAGATATCCTCTGTCTTGAATGCCCCAGTCTCCAGCTCTCAATTCTGGTTTGCTGGCTATGGCTCTTGGGGAAAGTTACTTAACCTCTCTGTGCTTCTGTTTCTTTATCTCTAAAATGACAATAGTAGGAGAACCCCCATCAAAAGGGTAGAATGAAGACTAATTGAGTTTGTTTATATAATACACTTAGAACCCAGCCTAGAACATAGGTAGGGGTTTTAAATATTCACTTTTATTTTTATTGTCATTATTATTATCATCACTACTATCTTCATCATCACTTTCATCATCAAAAACTGATCTCCCTCAATGGCAAAATACAATCAGTTTATAAAGTGTTTTAAGCTGGGAAGTGAGAGTGAGTTTATAAAGTGTTTTAAGCTGGGCCTTCTAAACCTCAAAAGGCAATCTCACGGCTTTCTTCCTCCACCCTATGTGGTTTTCCCATCCTCCCCCAATCCACTCTTGTAACAGCTTTTTGAAACATCCAACCCATTTACAAATCAGAGCCATTGCTGGGATGGCTCAAGTCCAGGCCCAAGCTGGCAGGATCAAGAAAAGACAGGCCCCTCTCATTCAGCCACACACAGCCTACTTGTCGCCCTTTTGGAAACCAGTGACTCAGATGTAACTCTCCTGCAAGGTAGCAGCTGGTGTGCTTTGGCAAAGCACACAAAGGAAATATATTCTCTCTCCCAGTGACCCAGGCCACCAAGGAAAAGGTCTCCATGCAGCTCCCATTCGTGCTCTAGCCTAATTAAAATAGCATTACAAGTTTCAATGGTGGGTTTCTTCTGGCCAGCTGCAACTGGTTCTCTTGTCTGGAGTTTTTTCTTCTTATTTTTATAGTTTATTGATCCCCAACATGGAAACTAAGGAGGGTTGGATTAAAGGACCTCAGCTCAGCTCTCTTTCTTCTCTCTCTTATCCTGTCTGAGAGTCCAGGTCTGCAGACAATTATTTGCCATCTCTGTTCATCTAAATTGGGTCAGATGGCTCATCAATGGGCAATCTTTTATAAACCAATAGCCCAAACTCTTCTAGGTTAACAAATGGACTTCATTTTATAATTTAGCATAAGACCTCCCAGGAGCCAGGAGCCCATATTTTATTCAAACCAAGACACCCGTGGCCTGCCCACCACAGAAAGACACCAGGTCTCTTCTGGTATCTGGCAGGCTGGGATGACAGGTAATAAAATGCACCTCACATCCCCTTTGCAAATTCCAAATTCCTTCTTCTGCGGGTGGGGGCTGCTTGCCTGCAGATCTCTCCAGGAAATTTTGTGAAGAGTTCAGTTTCACTTGCCGTGACTACAAGCCACACACCATGTCGCAGTCTATGCTTCAGAGCCCTTTAGTAGAAACACGGTAGCATTTTCTAAGGAGTTCAACTGCTAAAGTCTGAGTTGAGATAATCAGAAACAGAGCAACAGAGTTTAATAATATATGAAATGGAAAGTGAAGAGACAATGAAAGAATAAATGACACCCCAGTAAATCCGCTACCGCACCCTAGTCCTTTCATCATATCCTGTAGTATTTATTCTTTTATCTGTTTGCTAATGTGTTCATTACAAGTTTATCAAATACCAGAGAAACCATATACGTTTATGGCACGCTGATTGAGATTCAAGCAGACCTGCTCAATTTTCAGGTCTACCATGTGACCAACTGTGCCCTTAGCTTCTCTAAGCCTCAGTTCCCTAAGTTCAATTGCATATGGTTGTAGGCGCTAACTGACACTGTGTCCATCACACCAGGCACAGTTCTCCTACACAGGGATGAACTATGGAATACGTGATGATAACGATGATGGTGAGGAAGAGGAGGAGGAGGAAGAGGAAGAGGAAGATGAAGAGGAGGAGGAAGAGGAAGAGGAAGATGGAGAGGAGGAGGAAGAGGAAGAGGAGGAGGAGGGGAGGGTGAGAGAAAGGAGAAGAAGAAGACAATGAAGGAATGAAAGCAGTAAGAGTAAAGGGAAGCATAAACGGAGAAAGAAAAGAAGAAAAGAAAGAAAAGGAAAGAATCAAGTCTTGTTCTTCCCTTCCAGGGTCTCTGGGGGAGGAAGGATCATCAGAAGCGACAGAGAAGAGACTGCCAGCAGATGTGAGGGCACATTCACCGGAG
>CAUYRH010120147.1:0-18771 GCA_963574655.1 Perodicticus potto
TCACTGGCTATGGTTTGTTTGAGACAGAGTGTCAAGCGGTCACCCTGGATAGAGTACTGTGGAATCACAGCTCACAGCAACCTCCAATTCCTGGGCTCAAGTGAGTCTCCTGCCTCTGCCTCCCAAGTAGCTGGGACTACAGGCGCCCACCACAACACCCGGCCATTTTTTGGTTGCAGCCGTCACTGTTGTTTGGAGGGCCCGGGCTGGATTCGAACCCGCCAGCTCAGGTGTACGTGGCTGGAGCCTTAGCCCACTGAGCCATAGGCGCCGAGCCTGGCTATGTTTTTTAAACAGAACCCTCTGCAAGAATTTCTCCCCTCCTCCCTTCTTTTACCTCTTTCTCACTTACGCTCTCTCTTTCATCTTTTTTTTACAATTTTTGATCTTTATTCTAGACTTTTTTTTTTAACCCAAGAGAGAAAGAAATTCTGAAATAGTTTCTTCTGTAAGGAGACTAACAATTAGATGATGAGTACTTGCCCATCCTATGCCAGTGTGTTTAAAAATATCCCCGTGCCAAACTGGGAAACATTATTGTAGTTACCTCTACTGTGCCTATATATATTAAAATTCAAAGAATTTTGTTCAACTAACAGAAACACTTTCACGTTGTATTATAAAACCTCTCTACTCTCCATTAATCCAACCTTTGCCGCAATCCACAATGACCTCTCTTACCGGTCTCTAATTTGAACTTTCTTCTAATTTTACTCTAAATAATGAGATATTTACTCCAAATAACTGACATGCCTTGTTTATTGCAATCCATGTGTGACTACCAAACCAGACTGCCAAGTTCTATGTCCTATTTTTTGTTTCATAGGATAAAGCACATTAATAGGTAGCATTATCTGGAATAAGATTTCTTGTAATAATATATTGATATGAATCTATGTTAGTATGATACAGGAGATATACAAATGCATTAAAATAATTTTAATTAATTTGAGAGATACCATGAAGCCATAGATTAAAATTACAGAATGTTGGAAGAAAGTTTATGTCTATCTTTTAAAAAACTCTTTTCCAGGCTCGGCGCCTGTGGTTCAACGGGGCTAAGGCGCCAGCCACATACACCTGAGCTGGCGAGTTCGAATCCAGCCCGGGCCCGCCAAACAACAATGACTCCTGCAACCAAAAAATGGCCAGGCATTGTGGCGGGAGCCTGTACTCCCAGTTACTTGGGAGGCGGAGGCAGGAGACTCGCTTGAGCCCAGGAATTGGAGGTTGCTGTGAGCTGTGATGCAATGGCACTCTATCCAGGGTGACGGCTTGAGGCTCTGTCTCAAAAAAAAAAAAAACTCTTTTCCATTAAATCTTTGTGAAATCCCCTAAAAAAGCACAAAATTGAGTAGTTGAGGATTTGCTTCCCAGCCCTCCCAGGTACCATGAGCAGACTTTCTAAAATAGAGGCATGGTCAGGAGTGAGGAGAAGAGCAATAGCCTCAGATAGTCACCAAACTGAATACTCGGTGATCACTAAAAAGCGTCCCTGATTCAGCAACAGCTGGGCTGCAGACCCCAGAGCCTGTATTTCTGCAGGGTCTTTGCCCACTAGCTTTGCTGCATGAACTTTGACGTGCTCTCAGCCCTTCTGGGCCTCCATTTCTTCATGTATAAGATGAAGGAATAAAAACAGAACCTCCAGTTCTAAAACTGTGTAAGTCCCTACCAGCATAATGACATTATTGTCATTCAGAGCTATCTTTGAGGTTGTGGCTGAACGAACTCCACTCCTATATACATCTTTTAAACTTAGAATATCATTCTTATATTCAAACTCAACACTACCAATAGCTTTATTTCCTACGACACTTATTCTCTATGCAAATAGACTGACTCATAGAGATATTAGACGGATGTGACCCTGTTGAATTGCTACAGGCAGGAAACACTCAAATATTTATACCTTTCTCTTCCTCCCCAGAATCAGTAAACTCAAGAGATTTACTAATAATAAAAAATGACTACACCCAACTGTCAAGAGCATAAAAATATTGACATTGTTCCCGCAGGGCCTTCAGAGGCTGTAGCACTAAATGAAATGTTTAGTTTTCAGCAAAGAAATCCTAAATAGAACATTTCAAGCTTTGTCTATTGCTGTAGCAGAACTGAAAGAAAATCAAATCAAAATAAAACACAGAATTCATTACAGGTGAAAGGCAAGAGGTAGATGAAGATGTTTTTGCCTTCCGGAAATAAATAACAAAATGCAAATGCATAATTTATACACATTTGCTTTTTGCACGAAATAGACTCAAAGAAACCATATATAATGGAAACAGAAATCAGCACCCTAGAACAATAAAAATCTGAAGAAAGAACAACGTTGGCTTTAGAGTTCTCTTTGGCTGTCAGAGAATATTCATTAGTAAAAATGACAAAAACCCCCGCCCATCTCTACTAAAAATAGAAGAACTGAGGCAGGGGGATCACTCGAGCCCAGGAGTTGGAGGTTGCTGTGAGCTACGATGATGCCATAGCACTCTACATAGGGTGACAGAGTGAACTCTTAAAAAAATAAATAAATAAATAAAAACTAAAAAAAAAAAAAAAAAGGTAAAAATAGGGCAGTGCCTGTGGCTCATCAAGTAGAACGCCAGCCCCATATACCAAACGTGGCGGGTTCAAACCCGGCCTCGGCCGAACTGCAAAACAGAAAAATAGCCAGGCATTGTGGTGGATGCCTATAGTCCCAGCTACTCGGGAGGCTGAGGCAAGAGAATCGTGTAAGCCCAGGAGTTGGAGGTTGCTGTGAGCTGTGTGACACCACAGCACTCTAGCCAGGGGGATAAAGTGAGACTCTGTCTCTACAAAAAAAAAAAGTAAAAATAAATAAATAAATAATGAAGCACCATATAGCCTAGCAGTTTTAAAGTGTAGTTAGCACTTTTAAAATAGCTTACCATCAACCCATGAATGGATTAACACCTGAGGTACACACATAACCTAGAGTTCTATGCAGCCATGAGGTAAGATGGAGACTTTACAGCTTTTGTGTTACCAGCCACATACACTGGAGTTGAAACACATTCTTCTTAGTAAAGTGTCTCAAGAATGGGGGGAAAGTATCCAAGGTACTGAAGACTAGTATGAAACCATATATGTTTTATTGATACATAAACATCGACAAAGAAAAACACAACTCTAGTCTAGCGAGGGGAAGGGGAGAGGAAAGGGGAGGAAGGAGTGTGATAGACGAGATCCCTGGGTGAGGGACTCAGCTACAACTTGAACTTTACCTTAGAAATGAGAACAGGGAGGGGAGGGGAGGGGATGGGTGGAGGGAGGGTCATTGGTGGGATCACATCTACGGTGCATCTTAGAAGGGTACAAATGAAACTTACCAGATGCGGAATACAAATGTCTTCATACAATAACTAGGGAAGTGCCATGAAGGCTATGTTAAACAGTGTGATGAAAATGTTTCAGATTTTATATGAAGCCAGCACATTGTACCCCACAATTGCACTAATGTACACAGCTATGATTTAATTTAAAAAAAAATCTCAAAGAAAAAAAAAGAAATGAGAACAATGTAACCTAAACATTTATATCCTCATATCAATCTGAAATTTAAACAAATAGCTTCATGAGATTAAAAGGAAGTTCATGGTGCCTATCACTTGCCAGATATTCCCAAAGGGTTTGGCCCCCATTGTGAACATGACAGGTGGCAGATGTCTAGTACAACAACACACGATGTCTTTACATGTGAGAAGCTAAATCTCCTAACGTTTGCTTGCCATTTGTAAATTCATAATAAACTTTGTAGACATGACTCAGCACATCCATGGCTTGTGGTTAAGTGCTTGCCCCTTTATCAGACACAGAAGGGCAGTGAGGAATGAGATGGACGTGGCCTTCATCCTTCAAAGTCGGCATGGACAGGTTCTCAGCCAGCTGGCCCAGCCTGGCAGGGTGAGTATCATTGTCCACAGTTTACAGAGGAAACTTGGGTCAAGCAGTTGGTAAGTGGCAGAGTCAAGACTTAAATTCAAGCCCTCTGATTCCAAGGCAAGAACAACCCACACTGAATTTAAAAGGCAGATAAGGGATTGTAAGAGGGACTTTACCCAACAAATGCAACCAGTGTAACATGGTTTCTTGTATCCCCAATGAATCCCCAACAATAAAAAATTTTTTAAAAAAAAAGGCAGATAAGGTACTGAAGTTACATGACTAACAAAAGTGAAGAAACAAATATTACATGACACAGCTAGCAGTGTGAATTTGATGATTATTCCTGTGTATAACAAGGGCTGAGTCTAGGCGCTTGGTAGACACTGATGAATAAAAAAGATGTGGACGCTCAGCTCCTGTGGCTCAAGTGGCCAAGGCCCCAGCCACGTACACCTGAGCTGGCGGGTTCAAATCCAGCCCCAGTCCACCAAACAACAATGACAGCTACAACCAAAAAATAGCTGGGCATTGTGGTGGGCACTACTTAGGAGGTGGAGGCAGGAGAATTGCTTGAGCCCAGGAGTTGGAGGTTCCTGTGAGCTGTGATGCTACGGCACTCTACCCAGGGTGACAGCTTGAGGCTCTGTTTCAAAAAAAAAAAAAAAGATGTGGAGGCTGGGCGCGGTGGCTCACACCTCTAATCCAAGCACTCTAGGAGGCCCAGATGGAAGAGCATTTGAGCTCAGGAGTTTGAGACCAGCCTGAACAAGAAAGCGCGAGACCGTGTCTCTACCAAAAATAGAAAAAAAAAAAAAAATTAGCTGGGTGTTGTGGCAGGTACCTGTAGTCCCGAATACTCAGGAGACTGAGGCAGGATGAACACTTGAACCCTAGAGCTTGAGGTTGCTGTGAGCTACGCTGATGCCACAGCATTCTACCCAGTGCAACAGAGCCACGTTGTCTCAAAAAAAAAAAAAAAAGAGCATGGAATAGGATGTTAGCTCTAAGAACCTACTCAAGGACTGATGGAGATTCCCTGTGTTATCTTTGCAATTTTTCCATAATCTGAAAGCATTCCAAAATAAAGAGTTGAATTTTTAAAAACTTTCACTTATATACACATAGGCAGGTAGTAATGTTATAAAAAGTTGCATTTAAAAAGTTAACTTGGGCTCGGCGTCTGTGGCTCAACAGGCTAAGGCGCCAGCCACGTACACCTGAGCTGGTGGGTTCGAATCCAGCCCCGGCCCGCCAAACAACAATGACAGCTGCAACCAAAAAATGGCCGGGTGTTGTGCGGGTACCTGTAGTCCCAGCTACTTGGGAGGCGGAGGCAGGAGAAGCGCTTGAGCCCAGGAATTGGAGGTTGCTGTGAGCTGTGATGCCACAGCACTCTATCAGGGTGACAGCTTGAGGCTCTGTCTCAAAAAAAAAAAAAAAAAGTTAACTTGTATATATCTTTTACATGTACATTATGTGTTTATATGTGAATAGTTAAAAGTCATATATAAGTGTTTTTTTATATATGTGTGTGTATTTTATATATAAAATGGTTTCATATATCACATTGGAAAATGGAATTATGATATCCTGGAAAATAATTCCATTGAACAGTATCAACATCATAAAATTTGTTCACTCTAGACATATAGATCTGTTGGCTCTTCTCAAATTAAAAAACTATGAAGTCTGAAAAGTGAGACTAAATGCTCTATCAAAGAGTACACTGTCGGGAACGTAGGACTTTACATTCTTGGACTATACCTGAGAAGGCAGTGGCAGGAAACTCTTTTTTTTTTTCTTTTGCAGTTTTTGGCCAGGGCTGGGTTTGAACCCGCCACCTTCGGCATACGGGGCTGGCCCCTTACTCCTCTGAGCCACAGGTGCTGCCCAGGAAAGTGACGGTGGTAGCAGCACAACGTTCATGATGGTGGAAACCAGGGAGCAACTTTCAACACAACTGAATGTTGCAGAAGATCCAAGGGTTCAACTTTTCCCCAAGGGCAGAGTCCTCACCTTCATCGGGGTCATCCTAACAGACCAGGGGGGCGAGGCCGAGCACACCGAGTTAGTAAGGAGCGGGTTTCAAGACGAGGACGGCGCAGACGGTGTGGGCTACGAGGCGCCTGGAACCGCCTGGCGCGCGTGGAACCGCCAGGGGCGCGCTCGGCGGCGGGGCCTTCCCGGCTCAGGGCTCCAAACAGCCCGGCAGGGAGACCCGACTCCCAGCCCGCCCGCCTCCCCTCTGGGCTCAGGGAGTCGGGGGCGAGAGGGGCAGAACGCAGTTGCCTCCTCCCTGGGGTACAAAACAACCCGATCCCTAGAGTGTGGGGCGTCCCGTTCACCCTGTCCTGGACGGAGAGGACACAGGCGACGCGGCGCAGCGGCGGGGAGTCCCTCCCGCCCCTCTGGGGACTTTGGCCAGTTGCGGGCGAGCGCAGATCCTCCCCACCCCCCCAGGACTCCATCTCTCTCCTTCCTGCCTGCCGGAGCCAGGAGGCTGATTGGCTAATCTGATAAATAATCCATTTGCCTTTTCAATGGCTGATTAAGAATTGTTACCAATGTACTCAGCACTACTATGAAACCAATTTATAATCACTCACACTTGCATATGAAAAATGAATCACAACTATAGCCTAGGATAAAGGAGGGAAGGGGAGGGAGGGGAAGGGAGAGGGGTGGGCGGATAGAGGGACGGTCAGTAGGGGGGACCACACCTCTGGAGCGTATTGCAAGCACAAATTGGATTTATCAGGAGATCGTAAATGTCTTAACGCTGTAATTTGGTAAAGGAGGTGAAGGCTATGTCGATTAGTAGGATGTAAGCACTCCAATTTGTACAAATAATCAACACATCGAAACCCATAATGGTATAAATGTATTCATGATCTATGTACAAATGACTTAATAAAAAAAATTTAAAAATAATAAAGAATTGTTACCCTTGGCCAAAAATATTTCCATTTGTAAACTTACCTTTAACGCTTTAACTTAAAGAGTTAATTAGCATGCAAATTCCACAGAGAGGAAATACTTGGGAACTCGGAAGTATTTTCGTGGTCCCTAAATTTACTCAATACAGGACTTGCCTATTCCCAGAGCTAATAAGGCTCTCCTGGTTTATGTATTGTGCATTCAATGTTCCTGTATCATTTCACACAAAAGGCTCAGAATGAAAGGAAACTAAACATACTGAATGCATCTCTTTATTGAAAAAAAAATGTTAATATCTAAATCATTGTACAGAGTTTCTCTTTCTAAGGTTGACAATAAAAATTAGGCCCATTCTGGTGGTGCCTGTAGCTCAAGGAGTAGGGCGCCGGCCCCAACAACAACAGCAAAAATAAATAAATAAATAAATAACGTAAACAAAAATTAGAAAAAAAAAATTAGGCCCATTCAGGACTGCAGTACTAGTGAGAGAGGATACCCGAGAGGGGTGAGGTCCAGGAGAACAGGCCTTCTCCGGGAGACCACAAGGATACACCTGCAGGGTCCTTTCCATGGTGACTCAGCTCTTGGAAATTTGTAAACTTAACTTCCAGGAACTTGGAAATTTCCAAGCCCTGTGAAATCCTGTAGTTCTGTAGGGGCTGGAATAGCATCTCCCTCTTGATTCAAACTGGCCAATGAGAAGGCTACCTGTGGAGTGGAACGTTTTGACTGTCAATAACAAGGGAAAGACCAAACAGTCGGAAGCAGGGCCATTTGGAATTCTTCTATGCTGCAAGTTCCCGGCTGGTGAATTAAGCCCTTCCTCTTATAAACGTGGTGTTTGGGTGCTCTTTCTCTCTGTTGGGCCTCCTCTTCCTGCAACACTACAGACACCTTGATTTCAATCCGGGGGGGTTCTGTGTTGAACCTCTGTCCTATAGAAGTGTGAGATAATAAATTTGTGCTGTTTTAAGCCACTAATTTTGTGATAATTTGTTACAGCAGCAGTAGAAAATAAACCAAGTGTTAGTTGATACAAAATAATCATCTTTTGGGGAAAGGCATTGAAATAAAAAATTAAAAATAAATAATCAAATGACTAAGGTTCTACGACAGACAACATCCAACTGTTTAATTTTTTATCTTTTTTTTAAGGAAGATTCTTCAACTTTAGACAATTTTTCAATACAGAAGAATAAAGCAGACATGATAGATGCTGAGCTTCGTCAAGGACCACCGTAATCAGCACCCGAACTCCCTCCTGGTGCTGGGCTTCCTTAGTGTGGCTGGCTGTAATCACTGACACCCAGCTTTGAGTAAGTCCTGATCCTCTTCAGGCATCGGACTCCGAGAGGACATTAGGAAGGGGTGGGTTGAAATAATGAGACCATTGTGATGGCAGGAAAGAAAAGGAAGGGCCTCTGTGTCACAATTCTGTCTACCACCAGTTTTTGTGTTCAGCCTATTGTGATGAAAGACTCGTCACAAGATTCAGTTTATTACCAGAGAACTTCATGCCATATCTACAAAACCTTTGCAAGCTAGGAATATTTTCCACTTTTTCTATTGTTTTTCAGGGGAAGGGAAAATAAGATGATTCAGATAAAAAGCAGCATGTCTCAAAAGACATGTTGGGCGGCACCTGTGGCTCAGTGGGTAGGGCGCCAGCCCCATATACCAAGGGTGACAGGTTCGTACCAGGCTCTGGCCAGCTAAAACAGCAACTACAACAAAAATAGCCGGGCATTGTGGTGGGCACCTGTAGTCCCAGGTACTTGGGAGGCTGAGGCAAGAGAATCGTCCTAGCCCAAGAGCTGGAGGTTGCTGTGAGCTGTGACACCACAGCACTCTACCGAGAGCAATAAAGTGAGACTCTGTCTCAAAAAAAAAAAAAGACATATTATCCTTATAAAAACAG
Organism: Perodicticus potto; assembly: GCA_963574655.1. NCBI lineage: Eukaryota > Metazoa > Chordata > Mammalia > Primates > Lorisidae > Perodicticus > Perodicticus potto. The sequence goes on from CAUYRH010120147.1 coordinate 8,762, forward strand.
TTTTCCACAATTTTTTATGAAAATGCTTTTGTGAAAACTTTTGAAGTAACAAAGACCACAAATCTTAGGCAAATAATATTTAACTTTCTTTAGCCTTATTTTCTTCATCTTTAAAAGGCTATATGAGTAGTTTGTGTGTGAAATTGTAGTCAGGTTAGATAAAATAATACATGCAGGCTCGGCGCCTGTGGCTCAATGGGCTAAGGTGCCAGCCACATACACCTGAGCTGGTGGGTTCGAATCCAGCCCCGCCCGCCAAACAACAATGACGGCTGCAACCAAACAATGGCCAGGCGTTGTGGCAGGCGCCTGTAGTCCCAGCTACTTAGGAGGCTGATGCAAGAGATTCACTGCCCAAGAGTTTGAAATTGCTGTGAGCAACTCTAGAACTCTATTGAGGGTGACAATAAAAAGTTAAATAATTTGCCTTCACTCTGTGAAGAAGAAGGGGAAGGGGAAGGAGAAGAATTAGGATTTAATTGGAACGGAATTCAGTAACAAAAGTATCCAGAAATTCTTTTTGTTTTTTGAGACAGAGTCATAAGCTGTCACCCTGGGTTGAGTGCCATACTGTCATAGCTTACAGCAGCCTCCAACTCGGGCTCAAGCAATCCTCTTTCCTCAGTTTTTTGTTGTTGTTGTTTTTTTCTATTTGTAATAGAAAGGAGGTCTTACTTTTGCTCAAGCTGGTCTCAAACTCTTGAGTTCAAGCAATCCACCCACCTCAGCTTCCCAGAGGGCTAGGATTACAGGCATGACCCACCTGGCTGGGCTCGGAGATTCTTTGACTTGCAGTCTGTTAAGGAAACAAGGCCTTTGTGATACCCCTCAGGTGCAGCAGAAGGCACTACTAAGGTTTGACCTGTGAGTGTGAACTTCGCAGGTCTCGCAGGAAGAAATTTCAAACAAAGAACACAGGTCAGAGTTCAGGCCTCAGTTCTCCCTCATCTGAGGTCCATCTGTCAGGGATCTGAGTTTCCTCAAAATAACTCAAGGATAGGGCGGCACCTGTGGCTCAAAGGAGTAGGGCGCTGGCCCGATATGCCAGAGGTGGTGGGTTCAAACCCAGCCCCAGCCAAAAACTGCAAAAAAAAAAACAACTCAAGGATACATGTTAAGATGTTATCTTGGCTTGGCGCCTGTGGCTCAATGGGCTAAGGCGCCAGCCACGTACACCTGAGCTGGGGGGTTCAAATCCAGCCCGGTCGGCCAAACAGTGACAGCTGCAACCAAAAATGGCCAGGCGTTGTGACAGGCACCTGTAGTCCCAGCTACTTGGGAGGCAGAGGCAAGAGACTCACTTGAGCCCAGGAATTGGAGGTTGCTGTGAGCTGTGATGCCACAGCCCTCTATCCAGGGTGACAGCTTGAGAGAAGATGTTATCTTTAGTTTCTACAGGGAATCAAACATCTAGTGACCTCACTTATATGGGTAGGTATTATTTTAAGTTGTTACTATGCTCTTGCTTATCAAATGGCTCATTTGCTTCTTAAAGCTAGATAGGTGCCTGCGATTTCCTTGAAAGAATTCAAGATTTTCCTCTATTTCCATGGTTTGGGAAGGGGGATGGCAGGCTCCTAAGAGGGTGCCCTGCTGTGTTGCAGCTGTTGTCAGGGGACTAGCTTATTAAATGGAACTGTAGTAACTGATAATTCTTGCATATTATTATAAAAACATGCAAAACAAGCACTGCTTACCACTGATTTTTACTCATATATGCCAATAATATGGAATAATCTTAGAAAGAGAGTAGGAACTGATCCGTTCTCCTACTTCCCACCTCCTGTTTCTACACAAAATCTCCCCTTTACCTGCTAACTGTAGCAGCTAGAATTCCTTGGGTGGTCAACTATCCCTTGGTTGTCACTACACTGCGCTCATTTGAACAAGATTTACTGAGTACATACTGTTCTTTGTACAAGGAATATAGTGGAAAAGGGGTAGAGATGGCCCCTGGCGAAAGGAGCTCACATTTCAAAGGAGAGAGTCAGACAACAAAATTAACAAATAAATCTAAAGCATGATTTCTGGCTGTGAAACTTAGGGAAAAAAAAAAAAAAAGAAAGAAAAAGGGTGATGTGATGAGGCCCCTGTGAGTGGGGAGGCAGCTAACTGCATGAGGCTGAAGGGTTAGCAGGGGTCCCTCTGAGATTCCAGATGCGCTGAGCACTGTGTGATGAGAAGAAACCAAATGAAATTGAAAAACGAATTGGGAGTGTCTGAGAAAAAGCAAAGAGTGTGGCTGGTCCCACAAGTGAGGAAAGTAGTAAATGGGAGAGCGGGGCAAGGTCTCCAAAGGTCTTACAAGCCATGGTGCAGAATCTGAGCTTCACAACGGGAAAACAGTGAACATTTTGATGCAAAGGACTAGTATGACAAGAGCTTTGTTTAGATGGAAATATATCTCCAATGGGTGACAAGCTGTTGCCAGTTGGAAATAGAAGTGGTAATTCTTTAGCTGAGCAGAAAGCAATCAGTTTGGAGGGTGGGTGCCAGCCATACTGAGTTAGCCTAACTGGGACACTACAGTGCAGGGAAGGGGCTGATGCTTCAGGATGCCAAGGACCAGCATGAAGACAACGGCACCTTCTGGGCAGGAGACAGAAATGTGCTGCCAACCTGCCCGGCTGGCTGGGCGATGCCGGCCGACAGCAATCACTTCCCTGGAGACACTGAAGCTCCCTACTAAACGTGGCACTCTTGCAACCCTGAACATTGCCATTACCTGGCATCTCTTTTCATTGTCACTAACCCAGATCCCCCCATACCCAATGGAGAGAAGAGGCAGCTAAGGCAGGGTGGGGGTGGGTGGGAGGGGTGAGGAATACAACAGTGAGAAGCAGGAGAATCAATCAATGAACTCTGCTTCCAGTCTTAAGCTCTGAAGAAAGTTGGAGCTTTCCCCAATAACTTGGGTCCCGAAAGTAAGCCTGCAGTTCAGCAAATCTGGAGGAAATCGGACTGAGTCTGAAAACCCTTCCCACAATACGGTGAGATAAGGTCTTTGGTAGCAGAGCCCCTTCTGGCAAAGTGATGAAATGGACACTGCCTGGCTTGCAAGTCAACTAGGCTCAGATTCAAATTCCAGGGGGCAAATCATTTCAGTTTGTTGAGCCTCAGCTTCCTATTTGTATGGAAAATAGGTATTATAACCATACTGATCCCATAATGCTCCTATAGAAATCAAATGAGGCAAATCTATAGTCTATGAAAATCTCTGGCACACAATGAGTGCTTAATATATGAAACACGGGATATGTAAACATCCCTGGTGTCTAATAAGTGCTCAGGTTGGTCACCATCCTTCTGCCTCTTGCCTTCTTCTTTTAATGGGTTGTGTGACATGGCAAGACCCTTCTGAATTTTCTTAAGTATCAGAGGATTATTATAAGGTGCCAGGGTAGAAAAAAAGGAACAGTTAGAAAGTCAACAGAAACATTCAACTTTGAGCCCAGCTTGAGGAGGGCCAGGCAGGAGCCAGGCAGCGCCCTCTGCTGGGCTGTTTATAAGTAGCCATTTGTTAAACTGACGGTTCCTGCAGCCCTGCAGCTTTGTGGTCATTCCACATGCACAGAGTTCTCTGGCGCAGATGTTCTGTGAACTGCACAGGACAGAGGGCCCTCCAGGCAGGCAGGCTCATGAAAACATTATAAACTTTTAAAAAGATCAAATGACTGTGAAATTGAGTTGAAAGTTAAAATGACAATGGCAAGCGAGATAAGAATCTATAGCGGTCAGCCAGCTAATTTCCTTGTCTTTCAGCCCAGAAAAAAAACCCAGAGATGGATGACATTCAATTTAGCAAATATTTAATAGTGCACATACTGTATTCTAGACACCAAGCTAGGCAGTAGAGTGTACAGACCAAATTGTCCCTACCGCCTTATGCCTTCCCTGAAGTAGAAAAAGCCCAGTGATGACGTCTATTATGGTGATTCTGGAGACATTTAAAGTTGAGACTCTTATCTAGTTTCAAAGTTTGGGCCCTAAAAAACAAACCAAATAAGTAGTTTCAACCTTCGAACCATTCTTCTTTTACAAAATGTTTACAGCTAATGGGCATACTGGCTTAGGCCAAAAAAAATCCTGTCTTATGTGTATCATGTAATTTGTATAATTTGAATATAAATACTGCCTGATTCAGAGGTAAATATTATTTTTATTTTATTTATTTTTTTTTTTGAGATGGAGTCTCAAGCTCTCACCCTGGATAGACTGTCGTGGCATCACAGATCACAGCAAACTCAAACTCTCGAGTTTAAGTGATTCTCTTACCTCAGCCTCCCAAGTAGCTGGGACAAGAGGCACCCACCACAACACCCAGCTATTTTTTTTGTTGTTGTTGCGGTTGTCGTTGTTGTAGCTGGCCCAGGCTGGGTTCCAACCACCAGTCTTGGTGTATGTGGCCGGAGCCCTACCCACTGAGATATAGGCTCCACCCAACACCAGCTAATCTTATGGGTTTGTTTGTTTGTTTTTGAGACAGACTCTCACTCTATAGCTCTTAGTAGAGTGCTGTGGCATCACAGCTCACAGCAACCTCCAGCTCTTGGGCTTAGATTCTCTTGCCTCTGCCTCCCAAGTAGCTGGGACTACATGCGCCCACCACAACATCCAGCTATTTTTTTGTTGCATTTGGCTGGGGCCGGGTTCAATCCCGCCACCCTGGGTACATGGGGCTGGCACCCTACCCACTGAGCCACAGGTGCTGCCCGCTAGTCTTATTTTTTAAAATCTGTATTGAAAGAGAATTGAGAAGTAAATTAGTTCTGCTTTCTGACATCATATTCTTCCATGAGGTTTAGCTGTGCAGACAATGTCATACTTTTCCAATATGAAAGAGGTAAGAACCAGAAGAGAAGAAAAGATACAGAATGCTAGAAAAATTGTTCAGGTTTACTGAGGGAGGGAAGAGGATAAACAGAGATGGGGGAGAATTCTGCTGCCCTGGGACAGAATTTTCCATTTATGTGTGAGTCACATGGGTGTACATTCTGTGGTTGTCATTCCTAGTATGAGAACCACAGTAGAGTTGGTTAATCATTTAGGAAGCACAATCAGACTGGGCTTTGTGGTTTGTTTTATGCCTTATGTAATATGCATGTAAGAATCACCAAGCCATAAATAAAATACTAGGAAAAACTGGGAAAAAATATGCCTCAGATAGAAATGTTGACTTAAAGATAAAGGAGAGTTTTGTTTCTTAGAAAGGACTACAACCTGCGGGCTGGTAAGTGGATCCTCCAGCTGAGAATGAATGCAGACACTTCAGAGAAAAGGTGGGGTGGGAATTTATGCTCAATAGTTGGCTAAATATATATATCCAGCAGATTATAAAAGAAACTATGAATATTCACAAGGGGGTGTGACATGCATGCAGTAAGCAAACATATGTGTTACATACATCCCATGTTCACACTGGGGTGGAGATTTAACATTAAAATGCAGTAAAATCAGGCTCTATGCCTCAAAAAGTCAAGCAAAGGACACAAAGGCACTCAGTGTGCAGCCTTTGTAAACTAACCAGACCTGTCTGTGACTGGCAGTCAGAATCCAGCAGGAATAATGTAGAACTCACGCTGTCACATCAAACTGTAGAAAGGGGCCAGGTGCAGTGGGTCACGTCTGTAATCTTAGCACTCTGGGAGGCTGAGGTGGGTGGATTGCCCTGAGCTCACAGGTTTGAGACCAGCCTAAGCCAGAGAGAGACCTCATCTCTAAAAATAGCTGGGCGTTGTGGCAGGTGCCTGTAGTCCCAGCTACTCTGAAGGCTGAGACAAGAGAATCACTTGAGCCCAAGAGTTTGAGGTTGCTGTGAGCTTTGATGACAGAGCACTCTACTGAGGGTGACAAAGTGAGACTCTGACTCAATAAAATAAAACCACTGCAGAAAGGGAGGAGAGTCCAGGCACAGTGTCAGGCAGTTGGTTGGTGAGGGTGTGGGAAGGAGTCTTCCCTTCCTTGTTTTTCAGAACTAGTTTCTATTTAACTCTTAGGGGAAAATCCTGGTAAAAATTATCAGGGAAGGAAGTGTACTGCCCTTCCATGGACATGTATCCTGTTGTGACTGTGTTGCTGGCCACTAAACCTACTTAGTCAATGACACAGAGGAAGCATCGCAGATTAAATGATTGATTTGAAAAGGGAAGACTGAAGCTCGCTTGGGCATTCAGCAATTACCCATCTTTTCTAAGATTCTTATATACCCCAAATCATCCGATAACAATATCCAAGAATAAAGAACACAAAAAGGTAACAAAATCTGCCATAAGCCTTCCTTGTTTGCATTAATACAGCAAAGCACCTATGCACCTTTCTAAACTAAGAATGTCCTGTTTGAAGATAAACAATGGAGATAAGCCACAAAGGCGCTGGGTTGTCTGTTCTGTTTGCCCACTTCCCTTTATGATTAACTGAAAGTTATTGTGTAAATTGAAGTAAGAAACAAAGTGCAATAGCCCACTGTCCCAGGCAGATGATTAATCCCCAGCTGCAACTTGGCGGGGCCCTCTGGCACATTCTTTCCTTTAGGGCACAACTGCCTGCGTTTTTCAGTAAGGCTGCTTCTGTGAGCTGGGGGAGGATATCCCCCCAAACTCACATCTAGCCCAAGTACTAGAAATGTTCCTTCTCAGGGTCTTGTACCTCAAGGAATACAAATGAGACTGATTCACCTTACAAGGGTGCGGGGGACTGTGCCTCTTCATGGCTGGGAAAGTTAGTTTTTCTGAGTTCACCTTGGCCAAGAGGGGTTCATTTAGTCAGTGGGGAGGTATTAGGATTTTTTTTTTTTTTTGCAGCTTTTGGCCAGGGCTGGGTTTGAACCCACCACCTTTGGTATATGGGGCCAGTGCCCTACTCCTTTGAGCCACAGGCACCACCCAGGTATTAGGATTTTAATTATTTTCACAGAAACAACTCAAGCCATTCCTATACTCTATACTCTCTCCTAGTTTTCAGCCATTTAATCATTTTTATCTTTTTTATTTTGAATTATATTTTCTTTTTGTTTCTCTTAAAAGTGTGGTCAGCATAAGATTAAATATTCAAATAATACACCAGCATTTTCTGCATTCGAAAATAAACAAGATTTGACTCAGTGCCTGTAGCACAGTGGTTATGGCACCTGCCACGTACACCAAGGGTGGCAGGTTTGAACCAGCCCCAAGCTGGTTAATCAATAATGACAACTGCAACAACAAAAAAAATAGCTGGACATTGTGGTGGGTGCCTGTAGTTCCAGCTACTTGATAGGCTGAGGCAAGAAAATCTCATAAACCCAAAAGTTTGAGGTTGTGAGCTATGACTCCACAGCACTCTACCAAAGACCATATAGGGAGATTCTGTCCCCCAAAAATAAATAAATAAAAATAAACAAGATTGGCTTGGCGCCTGTGGCTTAAGCGGCTAAGGCATCAGCCACATACACCTGAGCTGGTAGGTTTGAATCTAGCCCTGGCCAGCCAAACAACAATGACAGCTGCAACCAACAAGTAGCGGGGCATTGTGGCTGGCACCTGTAGTCCCAGCTACTTGGGAGGCAGAGGCAGGAGAATAACTTAAGCCCAGGAGGTAGAAGTTGCTGTGAGCTGTGATGCCACAGCACTCTACCCAAGGGGGCAGCTTGAGGCTCTGTCTCAAAAAATAAATGAATAAATAAATAAATAAATAAATAAATAAACAAACAAACAAACAAGATTTACCACCAATACAATTATAATTTCATCATTCTTTTTCAAAGGAATTGACCAACTAATTCTTAAATTTACATGGAAATGCAAAGGACCCATGCTAAGAAATCTTGAAGAGGACTAAAGTTGGAGAACTTATGGTACCTGACTTCAAGATGTGCTATAAATACATAGTAATAAGAATCAAAAATTACAGAAAAAAATTAATTTTGAGCAAAGGAACCAAAGTAATCAAGTTGGAAAGGACAATTTTTCATCAAATGGTACTGGAACAACTGGTTATCTCTTTGGGAAAAAATAAAACCTGATCCTTAACTCATACCGTCCACAGAAATTAATTTGAGATGGAACATACAGCTAAAGGTAAAAGCTGAAACCATAAAACTTTTAGGGGAAAACATAGGAGAACATCTTTGTAACACAGGGTTAGGTAAAGTTTTCTTAGAAAAAATATAGAAAACAATATTGTAACAGGAAAAAATAATATTTAAAACAAAAATTCATAAAAATGAAAAATTGATAAATTACACAAAATCATAATTTTAAATTTCTAATTAAAAGATACCTTTAAGAAAGTGAATTGGCTCGGCACCTGTGGCTCAGTGGGCTAAGGCACCAGCCATGTACACCTGAGCTGGTGGGTTCGAATCCAGCCCAGGCCCACCAAACAACAATGACGGCTGCAACCAAAAAATGGCCGGGCGTTGTGGCGGGCACCTGTAATCCCAGCTACTTGGGAGGCGGAGGCAGGAGACTTGCTTGAACCCAGGAATTGGAAGTTGCTGTGAGCTGTGATGCCATAGCACTCTATCTAGGGTGATGGCTTGAGGCTCTGTCTCAAAAAAAAAAAGAAAAGAAAGTGAATAAAGCAGACACAAGCTGTTAGAAACATAGATCTGATAGATAGCTGGTATTCAGGATATATAAAGACCCCCCTATAGCCAAATAATGAAAACAAACAAAAAACAACCCAGTGAAAAATGGGCCAAAGATTTGAGCAGACACTTAATAAAGAAGATTTTTTTCTTTTTTTTTTTTTGTAGAGACAGAGTCTCACTTTATCACCCTTGGTTGAGTGCTGTGGCGTCACACAGCTCACAGCAACCTACAATTCCTGGGCTTAGGTGATTCTCTTGCCTCAGCCTCCCAAGTAGCTGGGACTACAGGAGCCCGCCACAATACCTGGCCATTTTTTGTTGCAGTTTGGCTGGGGCCAGGTTTGAACCCACCACCCTTGGTATATAGGGCCAGCGCCCTACCCACTGAGCCACAGGCACCACCACACAAAAGAAGATTTTTTTTTTTTTGAGACAGAGTCTGACTTTATCGCCCTTAGTAGAGTGCAATGGCATCATAGCTCACAGCAACCACAAATTCTTGGGTTCAAGAGATTCTCTTGTCTCCAACTCCCAAGTAGCTGGGACTACAAGTGCCCATCACAAAGCCTGGCTATTTTTTTTTTTCTTTTTTTGGCCAGGGTTGGGTTTGAACCCACCACCTCTGGTATATGGGGCTGGCGCCCTACACCTTTGAGCCACAGGCGCCACCCCACAAAAGAAGTTTTGTTTTTTTTTTTTTTGAGACAGAGCCTCAAGCTGTCCCCTCAAGCTGTCATCACAGCTCACAGCAACCTCCAATTCCTAGGCTCAAGCGAGTCTCCTGCCTCCACCTCCCAAGTAGCTGGGACTACAGGCGCCGGCCACAATGCCTGGCCATTTTTTGGTTGCAGCCGTCATTGTTGATTGGCGGGCCCAGGCTGGATTTGAACCCGCCAGCTCAGGTGTACGTGGCTGGTGCCTCAGCCCGTTGAGCCACAGGCACCAAGCCAAAAGAAGATTTTTGAAGAGTCAATAATCTCATTTAAAAATGTCCAGCATCATTAGTTATTAGGGGTATGGAGATTAAAATCATAATAGGATATCATCTTATATATTCTGAAAAATTATATTACCAAGTTCTTAAAAAGATGTCTCATACATTATTGGTGGGAGTGTAAAATGGAACAACCGCCTTGTAAAATGACCTCTTATATTCTTTAAAAAATAAACATACACCTACCCTAGCATTTCTTCCCCCACAAAGTACTTTTATAAGGATGTTCATCATGGGGTGGAGCCTGTGGCCCATCAAGTAGGGCGCCAGCCCCATATACCGAAGATGGCGGGTTCAAACCCGGCCTCGGCCGAACTGCAAAAAACAGAAAAATAGCCGGGCCTTGTGGCAGGTGTCTGTAGTCCCAGGGAGGCAGGAGACTTGCTTGAGCCCAGGAATTGGAGGTTGCTGTGAGCTGTGATGCCACAGCACTCTATCCAGGGTGAC
>CAUYRH010120149.1:0-11799 GCA_963574655.1 Perodicticus potto
CAGTAAGGTGTGCAGGGGTAAATGGTTTCATTTCTCGGCTTGGCACCTGTGGCTCAACAGGCTAAGGCACCAGCCACGTTCACCTGAGCTGGCGGGTTTGAATCCAGCCCGGGCCGCCAAACAACAATGACAGCTGCAACCCCCCCAAAAAAAAAAGAAAGAAAGAAATACATATAGCTGAATTAAAAAATACTTTGTTGCTGAAAATGCTAACAACCATCTGAGCCTTCAGTGAACTGTAATATTTTTGCTAGTAGAGGTCTTGCCTTAATGTTGATAGCTGCTGGTAGAGTAGAAGTTGCTGAAGGCTGGGGTGGCTGCGTCAATTTCTTAGAAATAAGACAAATGAAGTATGCTACACCTATTCCTTTTTTTTGAGACAGAGCCTCAAGCTGTCACCCTGGATAGAGTGCCGTGGCATCATAGCTCACAGCAACCTCCAATTCCTGGGCTCAAGCGAGTCTCCTGCCTCTGCCTCCCAAGTAGCTGGGACTTACACCTATTCCTTTCATGATAGATTTGTCCTGCATTTACCCACACAGCATTCTACCTTCAAAAGTGGAGTCAGTCCTCTCAAATTCAACCACTGCTTTATTAACTAAGTTTATGTACTATTCTAAATCCTTTGCTGTCATTTCAACAGTATTGAAGCACCTTCACCAGGAGAAGCAATTCCCCAACGATGACATTTTTTTTTTCTTGAGACACAGTCTCATTATGTCGACCTCAGGAGAGTGCCATGGCGTCACAGTTTGCAGCAATCTCAAACTCTTGGGCTTAAGCGATTCTCATGCCTCTGCCTCCCAAGTAGCTAGGCCTACAGGCGCTTGCCACAACATCTGGCATTTTTTTTTTTTTTTTTTTTGAGACAGTGCCTCAAGCTGTCACCTAGATAAGAGTGCCATGGCATCACAGCTCACAGCAACCTCCAATTCCTGGGCTAAAGCGAGTCTCTTGCCTCCACCTCCCAAGTAGCTGGGATTACAGGCGCCCGCCACAACACCCAGCCATTTTTTGGTTGCAGCCATCATTGTTGTTTGGTGGGCTTGGGCTGGATTTGAACTCGCCATCTCAGGTGTACGTGGCTGGCGCCTTAGCCCGTTGAGACACAGGCGCTGAGCCTAGTCTTGTTTTTGTTTTTTATAGAGACAGAGTCTCACTTTATCACCCTCAGTAGAGTGCCGTGGCATCACACAGCTCACAGCAACCTCCAACTCCTGGGCTTAGGTGATTCTCTTGCGTCAGCCTCCCGAGTAGCTGGGACTACAGGCACCCGCCACAATGGATTCGAACCCGCCAGCTCAGGTGTACATGGCTGGCGCCTTAGCTCGTTGAGACACAGGAACCAAGCCGTGGCTATTTTTTTGTTGTAGATGTCATTGCTGTTTTGGCAGGCCCAGGCCAGGTTCAAACTTGCCAGCCCAGGTGTTATGTCACCAGCGCCCTAGCCGCTGAGCTATAGGCACAGAGCTAACTGATGAAGTTTTACCATGAAACTGCAGTAATTCATTCCCATCTTTAGGCTTCACTTCTAATTCTAGTTCTCTTGCTATTTCCATTGCATCTACATGCACTTCCTCCACTAAAATTGACAACCCCTCAAGAGCCATCCGTGAGAGTTGGAATGAACTTCTAAACTCCTATTTTGATATTTTAGCTTCCTCCCATGATTCACAAATGTTTTTTTTTTTTTGGAGACAGAGCCTCAAGCTGTCGCCCTGTGTAGAGTGCTGTGACATCACAGTTCACAACCACCTCTAACTCCTGGGCTCAATTTAGTCTCCTGCCTCTGCCTCCCAAGTAGCTGGGACTACAGGTGCCTGCCACAACGCCCGGGAATTTTTGGGTTGCAGCCGTCATTGTTGTTTGGTGGGCCCAGTCTGGATTCAAACCCGTCACCTCAGGTGTACGTGGTTGACGCCTTAGCCACTTGAGCCATAGGCGCCAAGCCAGATTCACAAATGTTTTTAATGGCATCAAGGATGGTGAATCCTTTGGAGAAGCTTTTCAATTTATTTTGTCCAGATCCATCAGAAAAATTAATATCTCTAGTAGGGAAAGCCTTATGAAATGTTATTTCTTCTTCTTCTTCTTATTTTTTCTGCAATTTTTGGTGGGGCTGGGTTTGAACCCGCCACCTCCAGCATATGGGGCCGGCGCCCTATTCCTCTGAGCTACAGGCATCGCCCTGAAATGTATTTTTTAATAAGGCTTGAAAGTGGACTTACTCCTTGATCTATGGCTGCAGAATGGATGTTGTGTTAGCAAGCACAAACATTATCAGTCTTCTTGTCCATCTGTGTCACAGCTTTTGGGTGACTACGTACATTGTCAATGAGCAATAATATTTTCAAAGAAATCTTTTCTCTGTTATTTTTGGAGACAGACAGACTGTCCAGACATCTGTGGCATTATCATAGCTCAGTGTAACCTCTAACTCCTGGACTAAGCGATCCTCCTGCTCCCTAGTAGCTAGGATGACAGACATGTGCCATTATGCCCAGCTAATTTTTCTTTTCTTTTTTTTTTCTTTTTTAAACATTTACCCAGGACTTTTACAAGATAAGCTTAACTAAGCTATACAGTAGCACTGTAAATTAGGCTATTTGAACCTCATTTTATAACAAACCAAGAGTGAGTGTGGCAAAACACCCTCCCTGCCAAATGCCCACAAGGTGGAGAACAACATGAGTCAAATGTAACTGGTTTGGTCCAAGTTCAGATGAGACTAGTCTCAGCTTTAGACCAGATTGGTTGGCCTTCTTCCTGGAAGATGCCAGGACACACTGACTCTTCTTCCCTGTGATGGCTCTCCCAATGTATGCAGGCAGTATCCCCATGGGCAGGGGACCCAGGGAAGCCACTCATCTTCTTGCGCTGGGAAATGGAAGTAATAGCCTGAAGACTATGGGCTTCCTTAGCAGCTGTCATTTGCTGGTCCCAACCCTTAAGGGCTCTTGTCCTCATCATCTCCTAGTCCTATCCTCAACACTCTCACTGGCTTTCATTCTTGTCAACCTAGCTAATTTTTTTTTTTTTTAGTAGAGATGGGGTCTCACTCTTGCTTAGGCAAGTCTTTGTGTTTTTTTTTTTTTGAGACAGAGCCTCAAGCTGTCACCCTGGATAGAGTGCCGTGGCATCACAGCTCACAGCAACCTCCAATTCCTGGGCTCAAGAGAGTCTCGTGCCTCTGCCTCCCAAGTAGCTGAGACTACAGGCGCCCACCACAACGCCCGGCCATTTTTTGGTTGCAGCTGTCATTGTTTGGCGGGCCCAGGCTGGATTCAAACCCGCCAGCTCAGGTGTACATGGCTAGCGCCTTAGCCCACTGAGCCACAGGCGCCGAGCCAGCTTAGACAAGTCTTAAATTCCCCACCTCCACTGATCTCTTCACCTCAGTTTCTCAGAGTGCTAAGATCAGGCATGAGCCAATTGCACCTAAGTGAATCTCTTTTTCCAAGCTTGGTAATAGTTCTCAATATGGGACTTACAATATTAATAAACCATGCTGTAAGCAGATGTCATCTAGGCTTTGTTATTCCATTTACATAGCAAAGGCAAAGGAGATTGAGCATATTCCTTAAGGGCCCTAGGATTTTCAGAATGATAAATGAGCACTGGCTTCAACTTAACGTCACCAGCTGCATTATCCCCCACATAGAGAATCAAGCCTGTCTTTTGAAGCTTTGAAGCCAGGAATTGACTTCTCTTCTCTAGCTATTTACTACATAGGCTGGGCATGGTGGCTCATGCCTATTTTGAAAGGCTGAGAAAGGAGGATCTCTCCAGGACAGGAGTTCAGCAAGACTATCTTTACAAATACTAACTTGGGCACAGTGGTACATGTGTGTACTGCCAGCTGTTTGGGAGGCTGAGGCAGGGAGTGCCCAGGAGTTTGAGGTTGTGATGAGCTAAGATGCCGCTGCACTCTAGCCTGGGTAATACAGCAAGACCCTGTCTCAAAAAAAAAAAAAAAAGAGAGATAGAGAGTTCTAGATGGCATCATCTTCTTCCAAAAGCAAGCTGTTTAATCTACATTGAGAATCTGTTGTTTAGTGTATTCATCTTCATTATTTATCTTAGCTAGATCTTTCTGACAACTTGCTATAGCTTCTCCATCAGTACTTGCTGCTTCACCTTGCACTCTTATGTTATATAGATGGTTTCTTTCCTTAAACCTCACGAACCAATTTCTGCTAGCTTCAAACTTTTCTCTGCAGCTTTTTTTTTTTTTGTAGAGACAGAGTTTCACTTTATCACCCTCGGTAGAGTGCCATCGCGTCACACAGCTCACAGCAACCTCCAGCTCCTGGGCTTAGGCGATTCTCTTGCCTCAGCCTCCCGAGTAGCTGGGACTATAGGCACCCGCCACAACGCCCGGCTGTTTTTCTGTTTTGCAGATCAGCTGAGGCCAGGTTTGAACCCGCCACCTTTGGTATATGGGGCCGGCGCCCTACTTACTTAGCCACAGGCACCGCCCTTCTCTGCAGCTTTTTCACTTGTCTCAGCCTTCATAGAATTGACAGAGTTAGGGCCTTTCTCTGGATTAGGTTTTGTCTTAAGGTAACAACAGGGCTGGTTTGATCTGCTATCCAGAACACTATAATCTTCTCCGTATTTACAATAAGGATGTTTCACTTTTTAATTATTTATGTGCGCACTAGAGTACCACTTGTTACTTCCTCCAAGAATTTTTCCTTTACTTGGCTACTATTTGGTACAAGAGGCCTACCTTTTGGACTGTACTGGCTTTTGACATGACCCCCTTATTAAGCTTAATCATTTCTAACTTTTGATTTAAAGTGAGAGATGTGTGACTCTTCCTTTTCACTTGAATACTGAGAGGCCACTGCAGTATTATTAATTGGCCTAATTTCAATATTTTTGTCTTTTAGGGAACAGGGAGGCCCAAAGAGAGGAAGAGAGGGATGGGTAATGGCTGTTTATTGGAGCAGTCAGAACACACAACATTTACTGATTAAGTTCCCCATCTTTTTTTTTTTTGAGACAGAGCCTCAAGCTGTCACACTGAGTAGAGTGCCATGGCATCACAGCTCACAGCAACCTCCAACTCCTAGGCTCAAGCGATTCTCCTGCCTCTGCCTCCCAGGTACCTGGGATTACAGGCGCCTGCCACAACGCCTGGATATTTTTTGGTTGCAGCCATCGTTGTTTGGCGGGCCCAGGCTAGATTCGAACCTGCCAGCTCAGGAATATGTGGCTGGCGTCTTAGCAAGCCAAGTTCCTAATCTTTTAAGTGCATGGTTCATGATGACCCAATATAATTATAATAGTAACAAAGATCATTGATTAGATAAATACAATAGACATACTAATAATGAAAAAATTGGAAATGTTCAAAGAATCCCCAATATGTTACAGAGACATGAAATGAAGCGAGCACATGGTGTTTTTTACGAACCTTCAATTTGTTAAAACAAAAAAATCTATAAAGCACAATAAAACAAGGTATACCTATATTCTGAAATAATAAAAGGAAAATTTGAAGAATTTCTGGTTTTAGTTCTCTAAGTAGGTATTCCTTGCATTGTTGAATAACATTTCCTTAAACAAAGAGTTTAATAAAATCAGTGCATGTCAGTGATATTTCTGGTAATAAATGTTATTGCCACCTTCCCTGTCCCTCTAACCTGCCATCCTGGCCAGGCCACTTCTGCAGAGAGCTTTGGCAAAGGGTGATTTAAGTGCTGTGTCCTGTACTGAGTATCATTTTGGCCTGACCCATCATGGGAGTGCAGAGGCTGGCAGAATTTGGGGTGATTCCAGATGTGGATGCTAGCACTTACCAGAAGCTAAGTGCTGAATGATGAGTTTGTGGCAGCGGTTCCAGTGCCCAGCTTTAAATAAATAGAGGGCCTCCAAGTGTTTGTCAGATTCCATGCGTGCTCGTACTGCTTTGGCCTCATAAATCCACTCAGCAGGCACACAAAGTTTCTGGGTAAGGAATGTCTCCTTAGCCCAAGACTCAGGGGTGTCCAATAGTTGGCAGTGCCGGGTAAGGAGCTCTCGAACAGCCTTCTCACGCATGCTGTATGAAAAGAGATAAACTAGATTAAATCCTTTTCACGGAAAAGGCTGTCCTAGGCAGCTCAGAGGAACCCCTGAGGCAGAATCTCAAACAGCAGGTATCAAATCAATTCTTAGTGGAATTGTTCAAACTTCAAACTTCACTAAAACAAATAAAATGCCATCACACCAGCAATTTTGTTTTGAAAAAAATAAAATGAAATTCTAAGCATATCGAATTTTTAAGGTAAAAAAGTTGGAAAGTTGAGAACAACTTGGAGGCAGGACACAATTATAAGAGGGACTTTACCTAACAAATGTAATTAGTGTATCCTGGTTCTCTGTACCCTCAATGAATCCTCAATAATAAAACAAAAGTTGGGAAGTTTAAAACCTAGGGAATGCTGCCCAAGCCCTGCAAAAGACTTCCCCAAGCTAAGATCTCTTATTTCCTATCTAGTTACATTTCCTTGTCACCACCTATAATACCAAGAACCAATTCTGATTCAGTGAACAGGCATATTAAGTTCATTTCTATAACCTTCTCCTTTTCCCTACATGGTCAGTATGAGCAAACAAAATACAGAAGAACCTCCATAGCTGACCACCTCCCTACACTGACTGCCTTCTTAAATTGACCTAATTTTCATAGACCACACAAGCACCACATGGACACATCAGTACAGTAGGCTAGTTGCTTATGTTGACCCTCTCTATATGTTTTGACCCGTTTGTTATAGTCCTTGGGTGGTCAATTTAGAGAGGTTCTATTATAGTTTCTAAAGCTAATGTTTTTTCTAGGTCTTTCTTTTTTCAGGCTATCAGCCTTCTTAATTTACTCTCTCTCTTCATGTAGATTAAAGCCTATTGAGGAGAGTCCTTTTATGCCTAGGCCAGAAAACACCTTTGTCCTTTCTAGAAAATTTTTTTTTAAAGACAGTCTTATTCTGTCACCTTGGGTGGAGTGCCATGGAGTCATCATAGCTCACAGCAACCTCAAACTTAGGTTCAAGCAATCCTCTTAGTTTAGCCTCTTGAGTAGCTAGGACTACAGGGCCCTCCTCAACACCTGGCTAATTTTTCTGCTTTAGTCAAGGTAGGGTCTTGCTCTTACTCAGGCTGGTCTCTAACTTGCTCTACCAATAACCACTTAATTTTAACCAAAACTATTCACCTTATCTTGAACTCTCTTATAAACTTTTAGGCTACTCAGAGATTCCCAATCTCAGAACCTACCTCCTTTTTTATATTTTTTTCAGGAAACAGGATCTCCTTCCCCATAGCCAACTGTATTTCTTTTCTTTTCTTTTTTTTTTTTTTGTAGTTTTTGGCCGGGGCTGGGATTGAACCCGCCACCTCCGGCACATGGGGCTGGCACCCTACTCCTTTAAGCCACAGGCGCTGCCCTCGTTTTTCCTTTTTTTGTAGAGACAGAGTTTTACTTTGTCACCCTCGGTAGAGTGCCGTGGCGTCATACAGCTCATAGTAACCTCCAACTCCTGGGCTTAGGCGATTCTCTTGCCTCAGCCTCCCGAGCAGCCTCCCACCCGCCACAATGCCTGGCTATTTTTTTGTTTTGCAGTTCGGCTGAGGCCAGGTTTGAACCCGTCACCTTCAGTATATGGGGCTGGCGTCCTACTCGCTGAGCCACAGGTGCCGCCCCCCACAGCCAGCTGTAAAACATCAGTCATCTTATCAGCTGGCCTTTAGCATGTGAAATCCCTCATGAGAACATTTAAATAAACTCAAAGGAACAAATGCAATCAGTGGGTCATTTCAGTTCCTGTTATCAAGTAAGATGAAAGAGAAATTGCTTAATGCAGCAGTTTCTCAACCTGTGGGTCACGACCCCTTTGAAACAATGAAAATACATCTTGCATATTAGATATTAACATTACGATTCATAACACTAGCAAAATTACAGTTATGAAGTAGCAAGAAGGCTCGGAGCCTGTGGCTCAAGCGACTAAGGCGCCAGCCACATACACCTAGCTAGCGGGTTTGAATCCAGCCCAGTCCCGCCAAAACAACAATGATGGCTAAAACCAAAAAATAGCCAGGCATTGTGGCAGGCGCCTGTAGTTCCAGCTACTTGGGAGGCGGTGGCAGGAGAAATGCTTGAGTCCACAAGTTGGAGTTTGCTGTGAGCTGTGATGCCACAGCACTCTACCCAGGGCAACAGCTTGACGCTCTATCTCAAAAAAAAAGAAAAAAAAGAAGTAGCAACAAAAATAAATTTATGGTTGGGGGTCACCACAACATGAGGAACTGTATTAAAGGGTCATGGCATTAGGAGGCATTAGGAAAGGTGAGAACCACTGGCTTAATGAGAAGCCTATACTAGATGTTTTGTATGTTTACTCTTTTAAACCCATAGTCACTTTTCTGTAGGGACTTGTTATGATTTCACAGATTAAAAACCATTACATGCAACATACTGATTAAGAGTATAAACTCTAGACGTGAGTTGGAAACCTTATTCTGCCATTACTTAAGGGACAGATGGGTGGTAAGGGATGGCCAGAGAAGGAGCTAGCCAGGAGACTGAGAAAAAGCAGGGGCTCTTCTGTCAATCCATAAAATCAGTGTCATAGATCCACTGACAGCTCAGCCAACACTACTTCTGCATAATTCTCAAACATGCCCCATGCATATGAATTCTTCCATTTCCACATCATTATTTCTTATTCTAATTTTACAGGTTCTTTGACTCTTTATCTCTAAACTTTCTCAGATCATTGCTACTCACGGAGATCTCTTTTCATTTCTAAGAATGTTGAGAGGCCTTGTGATAAATATTGTAATTTGGTACTTAATAACCCAGTCTCATTTTTAACTGCTTCCCATGAACACAGAGATAGTGTGGGCTGAGGGTTTAACTGTCTTGAGGTTTATGTGGCTGGATTGAATACTTATCCTAAATTAATTACTTGTTGAATTAAATCCTAAGAGGCTATGATTCCTTTGGCATTGTCCCGGAGTACTAAATACACCCAGTGGGTTCAATGGCCTCTCACTCACCTTGAGTTGTCAATGTGCAGGAAGACAAAGATGGCCCACTCCCAAAGCCCCTCGCTTTCCAGTTGGCCAGCATAACTGGCCTGCAGCACACCCTCACACTGCTCTGAGAGATGGGTATAGTTAAGAGCCCTTAGCACTTCCCACAGGTGCCAACTTAGGCGGTAGTCCAAAGGATCTGCTGTTATGCTTCGAGGCTCTAACAACTGGTTGAGATCATAATGTCTGCAAAGAAGAATGTTTTAAGAGTTACCATATCTAGCCAGCAGACTTCCTGCACTGACAGGTCAACTGTTCTGGTTATATCTCAGAAGACAATAAAAGAACCTGAGGTCAATATCATTACAGGACTTCTTTCCCACTGAGATTTTAGAAAATACAAAGAAACATGTCACCTTTTTTTTCTAATTGGTTTGTTGGTAGGTAATGGTTTGGCATATACATTTCACCATCCTGATAAATGGAGTATTCAAAATCCTAACCCATCCATCCACTCATTATAGTGTATTATTTTTTTTTTTTTGAGACAGAGTCTTACACTATGTCCCTCTCGGTACAGTGCTGTGGCATCACAGCTCACAGTAACCTCAAACTCTTGGACTTAAGTGATTCTCTTGCCTTAGCTTCCCAAATAGATCGGACTACAGGTAACTGCCACAAGGCCCAGCTATTTTTTTTTGTTGTTGTTGCAGTTGTCGTTGTTTAGCTGGCCTGGGCTGGATTTGAACTAGCCATCCTCTGTGTATGTGACTGGTGCCGTAACCACTGTATTACAGGTACCGAGCCGAGTATTACTTTTCTTAACCATTTAAAAAACATACTTACCAGCTTCAGTGCCCGTAGCACAGTGGTTACAGCGCCAGCCACGTACAGTGAGGCTGGCGGGTTCGAATCTGGCCCAGGCCAGCTAAACAATGAGAACTGCAACAAAAAATAGCCAGGCGTTGTGGCGGGCACCTGTAGTACCAACTACTTGGGAGGCTGAGGCAAGAGAATTGCTTAAGTCCAAGAGTTTGAGGTTGCTGTGAGCTATGATGCCATAGCACCCTACCAAGGGTGACATAGTGAGATTCTGTCTCAAACAAACAAACAAACCCACCATATTTACCTTAGTAACTTTCAGATTGTTCTATCAACCTAAAGTGGTTTTGTGTTAATTCTCCTATTTGTCTGAACAGTTAAGTGGTCTTCACGATGATTATTTCCTTTTCTGGTTTCAAATTTTTATCTTTGATTTCGTCATTAGTAGGTATTATTCTTTATATAGGAACCAGGTCCCCTGGGTTTGGAAGTGTCCCTCCAGCGATTTTTGACTTGTTTTCTACTGGAAGCCCAGAGATTTCAATCATGCTCAATCAGTTTATATGATAAAATGGTAGCTTGTAATCCCAGATATAAGATGGTATAAACTAAGACCCAATGCCTACAAGTTTCAAAGTTCTAAATCTTAGATTACAGACCAATAACTTGTCCTTTTCACTCAGGATCTCAGACTTTACAATTTTTTAACACCTCCTTCAGTAATGACTCAAGTTCTTCTAGAACAGTGCTACTGAACAGAATATGTGATGGTAAAGTTCTAGAATCCCCCCCCAGCTAATTCAATAGCCACTAGCCACATATGGATAGTAAACACTTGAAATGTGGCTAGGATGAATAAATGTTAACTTAATTCAAATTAAGATATCCGTATGTGATGGCTCGGTGCCTGTGGCTCAATGGGCTGAGGTGCCAGCCACATACACCTGAGCTGGCCGGTTCGAATCCAGCCCGGGCCCACCAAACGACAATGACGGCTGCGACCAAAAAATGGCCGGGTGTTGTGGCGGGCGCCTGTAGTCCCAGCTACTTGGGGGGGGGGCGGACGCAGGAGACTCGCTTGAGCCCAGAAATTGGAGGTTGCTGTGAGCTGTGATGCCACAGCACTCTATCCAGGGTGACAGCTTGAGGCTCTGTCTCAAAAAAAAAAAACAAAAAAACAAAAAAACAAAAACACACAACTTTGATAAGTTTAGACATATGTAGACATCTGTAAAAATCACGATTCAGATAATAAACATATCCATCATCTCCAAAACTTTATGTCCCTCTGTAATCCTTGCCTTCTGTCCCTCCACCCTTTTCCAGACAATTGATCTGCTATCAATTCACATAACTTTATATAAATTGAAATCATACAGTAGGTACTTTCATAGGATACTCTTTTAGTGTTAGCTTCTTTCAATATTTTGTGATTCCCATGCTATTGCAAGCACTAACAGTTCACTCCTCTTGCTTGCTGAATAGCATTCATTGCACAATATAATGGACCACAACTTGTTACCTATTCACCTCTTGACAGAAATTTTGCTTCTTCCTATTTTGGGGCCATTGTAAGTAAAGTTGTCATAAACATTCATATATAGACATATGTTTTCATTCCTGTTGGGTAATTACATACATAGGAATGGAATAGCTGTATCTTATGATAGGTATATGTTTAACTTATAAGAAGTTGCCAAACTGGCTTTCAAAGTGGCTGAATATAATAAATTTCATTAATTTATTATATATACATATATATATTTTTTTACTAGCAATGTGTAGAAATTTGTTTTTTTTTTGAGACAGAGTCTCAAACTCTTGGGCTTAAGCAATTCTCTTGCCTCAGCGCTCCTAAGTAGCTGGGACTACAGGCGCCTGCCACAATGCCCGGCAATTTTCTAGCTGCAGCTTGGCCAGGGCTGGGTTTGAACCCACCACCCTTGGTATATG